>JANJGN010001333.1:0-155279 GCA_026770705.1 Isurus oxyrinchus
AGAGTGGCTGAAAGGGTTAATCCCCTTCAATAGGAACAGGCGGCCTGGTATCTGACTGTAACTGGGAGAGAGGTGGCTGAGAGGTTAATCCCCTCCAATAAGAACAGGCGGCCTGAGTCTGACTGTAATTGGGAGAGAGGTGGGGTGAGAGGGTTAATCCCCTGCATTTGGAACAGGCTGCCCCGGTGTCTGACTGTAACTGGGAGAGAGGTGGTTGAGAGGGTTAATCCCCTCCAAAAGGAACAGGCGGCCCAGGTGTCTGACTGTAACTGGGGCAGAGGTGGCTGAGAGGGTTAATCCCCTCCAATAGGAACAGACTGCCCGGTGTCTGACTGTAACTGGGGCAGAGGTTGGCTGAAAGGGTTAATCCCCTTCAATAGGAACAGGCGGCCTGGTATCTGACTGTAACTGGGAGAGAGGTGGCTGAGAGGGTTAATCCCCTCCAATAAGAACAGGCGGCCTGAAGTCTGACTGTAAGTTGGGAGAGAAGCATGCGTGGTGAGGGTTAATCTTGTGTAGTGTTGTTCCGGTGCCAGCCCTCATTATAAACAGATGTTAGCTCTCTGGGCGAGCCTCCTTCTGCGTGTCAGTGTTGTGCAGTGTGTTGCTGATTATTTTCCTTTACCAGCCCCTTGCCAATGGACTGTGGCAGGGTGGTCTGCTGGGGGAGGCAGAGGGGGATTATGGAAGGGGGGCTTGGCAAGGACTGGCATCAGTGGTCTTGCCCAGCTCTGCGGAAACACCGATCAGCTTGTCTCAATTCACTTCACCGCATATGGTCTCTCTTCTTGCCTGCTGTCGGCAGGTGGGGGAAGGGAGGGGGTGGGGGGGGGGGGGGGGTGGGGTGTTTGGAGAGCGTTGGTGGGTTTCGTGGGGCGGCGGCGGGACCGTCGTGGGGGAGAGGGGTGGGCGCGGTGTGGAGGTGCAAGGGATTCCCGCCCTTCATCACCACCCTGCAGGACCCCAACGGCAAGCACACGGTGGGAAGAATTGGGTGGTGAGGGTGAGGCCCCCAGAGTCCGAATAGCACTCTTGGTTTCACTGCTGGGGCTTGCCTGCAAAGAATAGGAGGGGGCGGTGTGGTGGCAGTAGACGTCCCTTGCCACATGTACCCTGCTGCCGCCTCCGCCCTTCCCTGCGCCCCTCATTATCCCACCCAACCCGCACCAGCTCCCCCCCTTCCCCTCCCCCTCCCTCTCAGGGACTCAGTGAAGAGAGAAATGGCTGCCTCATCCATCTGCAGTATCACCATTAAAGACTTCAGGTTGTGTTACGTCTCTCCCTCCCCCGGGCGAATCCTCTCCCTTCACGTTTCCTGACCGTAAGCGCCCAAGCTCGCATCTCGAGCAGGATGTCCGCTCCGTCACCTCCAGACCCGACTGCTCCCACCCTCTCCCGCGCCCCACTCTCCGTCAACCGCGGCCCCATCCCGAAACTCCTCTGCCTCCCACCGCGTCCCAACCCCCCGTGCTGTGCCAGTTTCCCCCCTGATCACAGCCCGCCCGCCCCGTGCTGAGACTGACCGACCGACACTGGCTCCTGGTCCAGCGACGCGTCGATTTTAAACAAATTCTCATCCTGTTCTTAAATCCCCCCCCCCGTGGCTTCACCACCCCTCTCCCAATCTCTGTAACCTCCTGTCGACCATCCCACACGTCACTCCGAGATCTCCGCGCGCCCTCCCGATCTCTGTTTCAACATGGTCTGCTGGTTTATTATCAACTGCAATCAATTTAGAATGAGGGAAGGACACGTGTGCGTTCTCTCACGTCTCTTTCTCTCGTCACGTGTGCGGAGTCAATGTAAAATGATGTGTGGTCCGGTGATATATTCGTTCGGCGGGTGGGGTGAGCTGATGGAGTGTTCGGGGTGAGCTGATGGAGTCGGCAGTGCTCCCGCTGACATTTTAAAGGCCCATTAGGGTCTTTAACAAGGTAACTAATTTCATACTCACGCTACCGTCCCAGCTTACGGTTGACGGGCAGGCGAAAGTGCCAAGCAGCCTTTGTACTTTTGAGGAAACCTCGTTCACAGTTGAATTAAAAACATGTCCCTGATCACATGACACAGAGTCACATCAGGGGACATGTTTTATGACATTTTTATTCTCTTCTTTATGTTTTTTAAACATCGCTTCATCTCCCTGAGAGAGAAGGGTCTGAGAGACACCAGTCAATGTACAGATATCTCCCTGAGAGAGAGGGGTCTGAGAGACACCAGTCAATGTACAGATATCTCCCTGAGGGAGAGGGAACTGAGAGACACCAGTCAGTGTACAGATATCTCCCTGAGAGAGAGGGGGACTGAGAGACACCAGTCAGTGTACAGATATCTCCCTGAGAGAGAGGGGACTGAGAGACACCAGTCAGTCTACAGATATCTCCCTGAGAGAGAGGGGGACTGAGAGACACCAGCCAGTGTATAGATATCTCCCTGAGGGAGAGGGGACTGAGAGACACCAGTCCAGTGTACAGATATCTCCCTGAGAGAGAGGGGACTGAGAGACACCAGTCAGTGTACAGATATCTCCCTGAGGGAGAGGGTACTGAGAGACACCAGTCAGTGTACAGATATCTCCCTGAGAGAGAGAGGGGGACTGAGAGACACCAGTCAGTGTACAGATATCTCCCTGAGAGACAGGGGACTGAGAGACACCCGTCAGTGTACAGATATCTCCCTGAGAGAGAGGGACTGAGAGACACCAGTCAGTGTACAGATATCTCCCTGAGAGAGAGGGGACAGAGAGACACCAGTCAGTGTACAGATATCTCCCTGAGAGAGAGGGGGACTGAGAGACACCAGTCAGTGTACAGATATCTCCCTGAGAGAGAGGGGGACTGAGAGACACCAGTCAGTGTACAGATATCTCCCTGAGGGAGAGTGGACACAGAGAGACACCAGTCAGTGTACAGATGTCTCCCTGAGGGAGAGGGGACAGAGAGACACCAGTCAGTGTACAGATATCTCCCTGAGGGAGAGGGGACTGAGACACCAGTCAGTGTACAGATATCTCCCTGTGGGAGAGGAGACTGAGAGACACCAGTCAGTATACAGATATCTCCCTGAGAGAGAGGGGACTGAGAGACACCAGTCAGTGTACAGATATCTCCCTGAGAGAGAGGGGACTGAGAGACACCAGTCAGTGTACAGATATCTCCCTGAGAGAGAAGGGACTGAGAGACACCAGTCAGTGTACAGATATCTCCCTGAGAGAGAGCGGACTGAGAGGACACAGTCAGTGTACAGATATCTCCCTGAGAGAGAGGGGACTGAGAGACACCAGTCAGTGTACAGATATCTCCCTGAGGGAGAGGGGACTGAGAGACACCAGTCAGTGTACAGATATCTCCCTGAGGGAGAGTGGACTGAGAGACACCAGTCAGTGTACAGATATCTCCCTGAGAGAGAGGGGACTGAGAGACACCAGTCAGTGTACAGATATCTCCCTGAGAGAGAGTGGACACAGAGGGACACCAGTCAGTGTACAGATATATCCCTGAGAGAGAGGGGACTGAGAGACACCAGTCAGTGTACAGATATCTCCCTGAGAGAGAGGGGACTGAGAGACACCAGTCAGTGTACAGATATCTCCCTGAGAGAGAGGGGACTGAGAGGACACCAGTCAGTGTACAGATATCTCCCTGAGAGAGAGGGGGACTGAGAGACACCAGTCAGTGTACAGATATCTCCCTGAGAGAGAGGGGGACTGAGAGACACCAGTCAGTGTACAGATATCTCCCTGAGGGAGAGTGGACTGAGAGACACCAGTCAGTGTACAGATATCTCCCTGAGAGAGAGTGGACACAGAGGGACACCAGTCAGTGTACAGATATCTCCCTGAGAGAGAGGGGGACTGAGAGACACCAGTCAGTGTACAGATATCTCCCTGAGAGAGAGGGGGACTGAGAGACACCAGTCAGTGTACAGATATCTCCCTGAGAGAGAGGGGACTGAGAGACACCAGTCAGTATACAGATGTCTCCCTGAGAGAGAGGGGGACTGAGAGACACCAGTCAGTGTACAGATATCTCCCTGAGAGAGAGGGGACTGAGAGACACCAGTCAGTGTACAGATATCTCCCTGAGAGAGAGGGGGTACTGAGAGACACCAGTCAGTGTACAGATATCTCCCTGAGAGAGAGTGGACACAGAGGGACACCAGTCAGTGTACAGATATCTCCCTGAGAGAGAGGGGACTGAGAGACACCAGTCAGTGTACAGATATCTCCCTGAGAGAGAGGGGACTGAGAGACACCAGTCAGTGTACAGATATCTCCCTGAGAGAGAGGGTACTGAGAGACACCAGTCAGTGTACAGATATCTCCCTGAGGGAGAGGGGGGGACTGAGAGACACCAGTCAGTGTACAGATATCTCCCTGAGAGAGAGGGGACTGAGAGACACCAGTCAGTGTACAGATATCTCCCTGAGAGAGAGGGGACTGAGAGACACCAGTCAGTGTACAGATATCTCCCTGAGGGAGAGGGGACTGAGAGACACCAGTCAGTGGACAGATATCTCCCTGAGAGAGAGGGGGGACTGAGAGACACCAGTCAGTGTACAGATATCTCCCTGAGAGAGAGGGGACTGAGAGACACCAGTCAGTGTACAGATATCTCCCTGAGAGAGAGGGGGACTGAGAGGACACCAGTCAGTGTACAGATATCTCCCTGAGAGAGAGGGGACCTGAGAGACACCAGTCAGTGTACAGATATCTCCCTGAGGGAGAGGGGACTGAGAGACACCAGTCAGTGTACAGATATCTCCCTGAGAGAGAGGGGACTGAGAGACACCAGTCAGTGTACAGATATCTCCCTGAGAGAGAGGGGGCTGAGAGACACCAGTCAGTGTACAGATATCTCCCTGAGAGAGAGGGGGCTGAGAGACACCAGTCAGTGTACAGATATCTCCCTGAGAGAGAGGTGACTGAGAGACACCAGTCAGTGTTCAGATATCTCCCTGAGGGAGAGGGGACTGAGAGACACCAGTCAGTGTACAGACATCTCCCTGAGAGAGAGGGGACTGAGAGACACCAGTCAGTGTACAGATATCTCCCTGAGAGAGAGAGAGGGGTTTGAGAGACATCAGTCAGTGTACAGATATCTCCCTGAGAGAGAGGGGACTGAGAGACACCAGTCAGTGTACAGATATCTCCCTGAGGGAGAGGGGACTGAGAGACACCAGTCAGTGTACAGATATCTCCCTGAGAGAGAGGGGACTGAGAGACACCAGTCAGTGTACAGATATCTCCCTGAGAGTGAGGGGACTGAGAGACACCAGTCAGTGTACAGATATCTCCCTGAGAGAGAGGGGACTGAGAGACACCAGTCAGTGTACAGATATCTCCCTGAGAGAGAGAGGACTGAGAGGACACCAGTCAGTGTACAGATATATCCCTGAGAGAGAGGGGACTGAGAGACACCAGTCAGTGTACAGATATCTCCCTGAGAGAGAGGACTGAGAGACACCAGTCAGTGTATAGATATCTCCCTGAGAGAGAGGGGACTGAGAGACACCAGTCAGTGTACAGATATCTCCCTGAGGGAGAGGGGACTGAGAGACACCAGTCAGTGTACAGATATCTCCCTGAGAGAGAGGGGGACTGAGAGACACCAGTCAGTGTACAGATATCTCCCTGAGAGAGAGGGGACTGAGAGACACCAGTCAGTGTACAGATATCTCCCTGAGAGAGAGAGGGGACTGAGAGACACCAGTCAGTGTACAGATATCTCCCTGAGAGAGAGGGGACTGAGAGACACCAGTCAGTGTACAGATATCTCCCTGAGAGAGAGGGGGTCTGAGTCTAGTGTTTCGAAAGGGACTAATGTCCCCTTCAGGGACGGTGAAATCTTCCATCCTTACCTGGCCTGGCCCACTTGTGACTTCCGACCCACAGCGAAGTGGCTGGCTATGAAAATGCTCCCTGAAGGGGCGTCGATAGGGGATGGGCAATAAATCCTGTGCCTGGTCAACGACGCCCACGTCCCGTGAACGAATATAAACACTGTTTTTAAAAACCTCATGTTGCTTGTCTCTGGCTCCCACGTGGGGAACCATTCTCTCTCTCTGTCCTCTGGATCAGAACCTCTCATAGCTTCAGAGTCTTCGATTAGGTCATCCCACTCAGCCTCCTCCTCAAGGGAGAAATGAGCCAGCCTGTCGACCCTTTCCTAATATAGATACCCACGCGATTTGACAATGAGGATTGAAGTTGGGAGCAAGGAGCATTAGTTAAATGTTATCTTTTTTTTTCTCTCTTCCCCTCGCCCCCCTCCTCTTTTTCTCTCCCTCTCTTTTTCTCTCCCTCTCTTTTTCTCTCCCTCTCTTTTTCTCTCCCTCTCTTCTCTCCCTCTCTTTTTCTCTCTCCCTCTCTTTTTCTCTCCCTCTCTTTTTCTCTCCCTCTCTTTTTCTCTCCCTCTCTTTTTCTCTCTCCCTCTCTTTTTCTCTCTCCCCTCTCTTTTTCTCTCTCCCTCTCTTTTTTCTCTCTCCCTCTCTTTTTCTCTCTCCCTCTCTTTTTCTCTCTCCCTCTCTTTTTCTCTCCCTCTCTTTTTCTCTCCCTCTCTTTTTCTCTCCCTCTCTCTTTTTCTCCCCCTCTCTCTTTTTCTCCCCCTCTCTCTTTTTCTCCCCCTCTCTCTTTTTCTCCCCTCTCTCTTTTTCTCCCCTCTCTCTTTTTCTCCCCTCTCTCTTTTTCTCCCCTCTCTCTTTTTCTCCCCCCTCTCTCTTTTTCTCCCCTCTCTCTTTTTTGCGCGCTCTCTCCCCCTCTTTTTATCGCTCTCTCTCTCCCGCTGTCTTTTTCTCGCTCTCTCTCTCCCCGCTGTCTTTTTCTCGCTCTCTCTCTCCCGCTGTCTTTTTCTCGCTCTCTCTCTCCCGCTGTCTTTTTCTCGCTCTCTCTCTCTCCCGCTCTCTTTTTCTCTCTCTCTCTCTCTCTCCCGCTCTCTTTTTCTCGCTCTCTCTCTCTCCCCGCTGTCTTTTTCTCGCTCTCTCTCTCCCGCTGTCTTTTTCTCGCTCTCTCTCTCCCGCTGTCTTTTTCTCGCTCTCTCTCTCCCGCTGTCTTTTTCCTCGCTCTCTCTCTCCCGCTGTCTTTTTCTCGCTCTCTCTCTCCCGCTGTCTTTTTCTCGCTCTCTCTCTCCCGCTGTCTTTTTCTCTCGCTCTCTCTCTCCCCGCTGTCTTTTTCTCGCTCTCTCTCTCCCGCTGTCTTTTTCTCGCTCTCTCTCTCCCGCTGTCTTTTTCTCGCTCTCTCTCTCCCGCTGTCTTTTTCTCGCTCTCTCTCTCCCGCTGTCTTTTTCTCGCTCTCTCTCTCCCCGCTCTCTTTTTCCTCGCTCTCTCTCTCCCGCTCTCTTTTTCTCGCTCTCTCTCCCCCGCTCTCTCTGCAGATCTGGATGTAGATGAGGGCCCGGCCTACCCGACAGGCCCCTCCTTCACGGTCAAATCGCCCGATCGGGATCCCACGGCACGGAGCGCCGAACCGGGCTGGGATGCGCTCCCCCCCCACCCCGCCCGCTGACCGGGGGGAGAGCGCATCCCAGCCGGTTCGGCGCTCCGTGCCGCTGGGATCCCGATCGGGCGACTTGACCCGTGAAGGAGGGGCCTGTCGGGGTAGGGCCGGGCCCTCATCTACATCCAGATCTGCAGAGAGAGCGGAGGCCGAGGACGAGGCCTGGGGGCCGGGGGAGCTGCGGCCCCGGCTGCCCCCCGCCCCCCCTCGCCCCCCGGCCGCGACCAGCCTGTACCTGCCCCTGGACCCCTTCGGCTACCGGGACTGCTCGCTCAGCCCCAGCTCGGCCAGCAGCTTCTCGTCGAGGGGCTGGCTGTCGGACGCGGCCTCCTCCTGCGGCTCGGCCTCCCACGTCTACGACGACGTGGAGCCTGAGCTGCGGGAGGCGGCCCTGCGCTTCTCCCTGGGCCTGCCCTCCCCCCGGCCGGGCCTGGCCGGGCGACGAGGCCCCCTGGGGGCCTTCGCCCTGTCCGTCGCCCGGCTCCGAGGACGGGGGCCGCCTGGGACCCCGGGGGCCGCCCTCCCGGCCCAGCTCGCCCTGCGGCAAGAGGCGCCACTCGGGCCTCGAGGCCTACCACTACCACCACCACCAACTCCACCACCACCACCACCACCACCACCACCACCACCCCGCAGGCCTACCACCAGGCCTACTACCAGCACCGGCCGGCTGGCTCGGGCAGCCCCCTCCCCGGCCGCCTCCCGCAGGGGCAGCGTCACGGACGAGGCCCCCTCGCCCCAGGAGGGTGCCCCCCCCCTCCCCCGCTGCTCTTCCTCCAGCCGCCGCTGCCGCCGCCGCCGCTCCCCCCCCCCCACCACCCCCGCCCCCCAGCCCGCCGGCCTACGAGGGCGGGGCCTCGGTCCCCCACAAGGCGCGCCGCACCTCGCAGGAGCAGACGGTGGCCCCCCACCAGCGCGGGGAGGGTGGGGAGGGTGGAGGGGGGGGTGGAGGAGGAGGAGGAGGAGGAGGGAGGGTTCGGGGAGGCGGGGGAGGCGGGCGGGGTGCCCTTACCCCGGGGAGGGGGGCACGGGGCCGGCGGCGGGGGGAGGAGGGGAGGAGAGCGGCACCGGCGTCGGCGTCGCCCACCACCACCACCACCACCACCACCACCACCAGCAGCAGCAGCTCAAGAAGGACGCGGCGCCCATGGAATACCTGACCGTCCCCTCCCCGTTCGTCTGGAGCAAGGCCCGAGTCGGAGGTCACAGCCCCGTCTTCCGGTAGGTAACACCCGAGCTGCGATTGCGGGCGATCACCGCGGGGTTAGATACAGAGTAAATCTCCCTCTACACTGTCCCCATCAAACACTCCCAGGACAGGTACAGCACGGGGTTAGATACAGAGTAAAGCTCCCTCTACACTGTCCCCATCAAACACTCCCAGGACAGGTACAGCACGGGGTTAGATACAGAGTAATGCTCCCTCTACACTGTCCCCATCAAACATTCCCAGGACAGGTACAGCACGGGGTTAGATACAGAGTAAAGCTCCCTCTACACTGTCCCCATCAAACACTCCCAGGACAGGTACAGCACGGGGTTAGATACAGAGTAAATCTCCCACTACACTGTCCCCATCAAACACTCCCAGGACAGGTACAGCACGGGGTTAGATACAGAGTAAAGCTCCCTCTACACTGCCCCCATCAAACACTCCCAGGACAGGTACAGCACGGGGTTAGATACAGAGTAAAGCTCCCTCTATACTGTCCCCATCAAACACTCCCAGGACAGGTACAGCACGGGGTTAGATACAGAGTAAATCTCCCACTACACTGTCCCCATCAAACACTCCCAGGACAGGTACAGCACGGGGTTAGATACAGAGTAAATCTCCCTCTACACTGTCCCCATCAAACATTCCCAGGACAGGTACAGCACGGGGTTAGATACAGAGTAATGCTCCCTCTACACTGTCCCCATCAAACACTCCCAGGACAGGTACTGCACGGGGTTAGATACAGAGTAAAGCTCCCTCTATACTGTCCCCATCAAACAGTCCCAGGACAGGTACAGCACGGGGTTAGATACAGAGTAAAGCTCCCTCTCCACTGTCCCCATCAAACACTCCCAGGACAGGTACAGCTCGGGGTTAGATACAGAGTAAAGCTCCCTCCACACTGTCCCCATCAAACACTCCCAGGACAGGTACAGCACGGGGTTAGATACAGAGTGAATCTCCCTCTACACTGACCCCATCAAACACTCCCAGGACAGGTACAGCACGGGGTTAGATACAGAGTAAAGCTCCCTCTACACTGTCCCCATCAAACACTCCCAGGACAGGTACAGCACGGGGTTAGATACAGAGTAAAGCTCCCTCTACACTGTCCCCATCAAACACTCCCAGGACAGGTACAGCACGGGGTTAGATACAGAGTAAAGCTCCCTCTACACTGTCCCCATCAAACACTCCCAGGACAGGTACAGCACGGGGTTAGATACAGAGTAAACGATTCGTCTTTCGAAATTATGTGGATTTCCTTGATTCTTTTGTTGCCCATGCCCTTGAACTGTGTGGCTTTGCTCAGAGGAGGCAGTTTAGAGTCAACCACTTTGTGTACCAGGCCTGGAGTCACGTGTAGGCCAGACCAGGTAAGGACAGCAGATTTCCCTTCCCTTAAGGGGACATTAGTGAACCTGATGGAGGTTTTTTATGACACGTGACTGAAACTGGCTTCACAATTTCAGATTTTATTAAATTGAATTTAAATACCACAGGCTGCCAATGTCTATGTCGGAGGTTGAAGCAAATGCATTGAAGGGGAAGCTGGATAAACGCGTGAGGCAGAAGGGAATATGTAGCTGGATCGGAAAAGATGAGAGGAGACTTGAGTGGAGCCAACAGGGCCTGGTTGGGTGGAGAGACAGGGGACTGAGAGACACCAGTCAGTGTACAGATATCTCCCTGAGAGAGAGGGGACTGAGAGACACCAGTCAGTGTACAGATATCTCCCTGAGGGAGAGGGGGCTGAGAGACACCAGTCAGTGTACAGATATCTCCCTGAGAGAGAGGGGACTGAGAGACACCAGTCAGTGTACAGATATCTCCCTGAGAGAGAGGGGACTGAGAGACACCAGTCAGTGTACAGATATCTCCCTGAGAGAGAGGGGACTGAGAGACACCAGTCAGTGTACAGATATCTCCCTGAGGGAGAGGGGACTGAGAGACACCAGTCAGTGTACAGATATCTCCCTGAGAGAGAGGGGACTGAGAGACACCAGTCAGTGTACAGATATCTCCCTGAGGGAGAGGGGGCTGAGAGACACCAGTCAGTGTACAGATATCTCCCTGAGAGAGAGGGGACTGAGAGACACCAGTCAGTGTACAGATATCTCCCTGAGGGAGAGGGGACTGAGAGACACCAGTCAGTGTACAGATAT
Organism: Isurus oxyrinchus; assembly: GCA_026770705.1. Lineage (NCBI taxonomy): Eukaryota > Metazoa > Chordata > Chondrichthyes > Lamniformes > Lamnidae > Isurus > Isurus oxyrinchus. The sequence continues at coordinate 10,877 of JANJGN010001333.1, forward strand.
CTCCCTGAGAGAGAGGGGACTGAGAGACACCAGTCAGTGTACAGATATCTCCCTGAGAGAGAGGGGACTGAGAGACACCAGTCAGTGTACAGATATCTCCCTGAGAGAGAGGGGACTGAGAGACACCAGTCAGTGTACAGATATCTCCCTGAGAGAGAGAGGGGACTGAGAGACACCAGTCAGTGTACAAATATCTCCCTGAGAGACAGGGGACTGAGAGACACCAGTCAGTGTACAGATATCTCCCTGAGGGAGAGGGGACTGAGAGACACCAGTCAGTGTACAGATATCTCCCTGAGGGAGAGAGGGGACTGAGAGACACCAGTCAGTGTACAGATATCTCCCTGAGAGAGAGGGGACTGAGAGACACCAGTCAGTGTACAGATATCTCCCTGAGAGAGAGGGGACTGAGAGACACCAGTCAGTGTACAGATATCTCCCTGAGGGAGAGGGGACTGAGAGACACCAGTCAGTGTACAGATATCTCGATGAGGGAGAGAGGGGACTGAGAGACACCAGTCAGTGTACAGATATCTCCCTGAGGGAGAGGGGACTGAGAGACACCAGTCAGTGTACAGATATCTCCCTGAGAGAGAGGGGACTGAGAGACACCAGTCAGTGTACAGATATCTCCCTGAGGGAGAGGGGACTGAGAGACACCACTCAGTGTACAGATATCCCCCTGAGAGAGAGCGGACTGAGAGACAGCAGTCAGTGTACAGATATCTCCCTGAGGGAGAGGGGACTGAGAGACACCAGTCAGGGTACAGATATCTCCCTGAGAGAGAGGGGGGACTGAGAGACACCAGTCAGTGTACAGATATCTCCCTGAGAGAGAGGGGACTGAGAGACACCAGTCAGTGTACAGATATCTCCCTGAGAGAGAGGGGACTGAGAGACACCAGTCAGTGCTTAGATATCTCCCTGAGAGAGAGGGGACTGAGAGACACCAGTCAGTGTACAGATATCTCCCTGAGAGAGAGGGGGACTGAGAGACACCAGTCAGTGTACAGATATCTCCCTGAGAGAGAGTGGACACAGAGGGACACCAGTCAGTGTACAGATATCTCCCTGAGAGAGGGGGGACTGAGAGACACCAGTCAGTGTACAGATATCTCCCTGAGAGAGAGGGGACTGAGAGACACCAGTCAGTGTAGAGATATCTCCCTGAGAGAGAGGGGACTGAGAGACACCAGTCAGTGTACAGATATCTCCCTGAGAGAGAGGGCACTGAGAGACACCAGTCAGTGTACAGATATCTCCCTGAGGGAGAGGGGACTGAGAGACACCAGTCAGTGTACAGATATCTCCCTGAGAGAGAGGGGGCTGAGAGACACCAGTCAGTGTACAGATATCTCCCTGAGAGAGAGGGGACTGAGAGACAGCAGTCAGTGTACAGATATCACCCTGAGAGAGAGGGGACTGAGAGACACCAGTCAGTGTACAGATATCTCCCTGAGAGAGAGGGGACTGAGAGACCCCAGTCAGTGTACAGATATCTCCCTGAGAGAGAGAGGACTGAGAGACACCAGTCAGTATACAGATATCTCCCTGAGGGAGAGGGGACTGAGAGACACCAGTCAGTGTACAGATATCTCCCTGAGAGAGAGGGGACTGAGAGACACCAGTCAGTGTACAGATATCTCCCTGAGAGAGAGGGGACTGAGAGACACCAGTCAGTGTACAGATATCTCCCTGAGGGACACCGGTGCACATATCTCGCTGAGGGAGCTGTCTTGTGTTATTACCTCCTCGCAGATCCTCTGCTCTCCCCCCTCTGGACTGGCCACTCCCCAGCCAGTACGAAACGCTGGAGCTGAAAGTCGAGGTGCAGCCCAAGACTCACCACCGAGCGCACTACGAGACCGAGGGCAGCCGGGGAGCGGTCAAGGCTGCCGCCGGGGGTCACCCCGTGGTCAAGGTACGTCGGCGTTGGTGCGGTGGGGTGGGGGGGTGGTGGTGGGGCGGTGGGGTTGTCTGGTGCAGGGGAGAGCTCCCATTTCCCCACCACCCCCCCCCCTCCCCACCCCACCTCTCCCCACCCTCCGGCCTCCTGCTGGAGCCGACCTCAGGTGCCCTCCCGGTCACTCGACAACATCGTTCGGACGGGCGGGGGTTCGGGCGGGTTGGGGCCTTCGGCAAAAGAAGAGGTGGGAGGTGGGGGTTGGGTGGGGGGGGTGGTGGGTGGGTGTGGTGGGGGCTGTGGGGTAGCGAGGGAACGATAACCTTTGACTTGACTCGACCCACTCACACCGGACAAAGGGCTCCACATGGGCCACCCCTCGTCGTGTGGGGGGAGGAGGGGGCTTGCGGAGGGAGCAAGTGAGACAGGGAGAGGGATAGGGAGAGTAGCGGTGGGGGGTGGGGGCAGAGATGGAGTGGGGAGCGAGCGAGAGAGAGAGAGGGAGGGTGCGGAGATAGTTAGGGGGTGAGAGGGGTTAGGGAGAAAGAGTGAGAGGACTTTGGTGGGGGGGAGAGAGGGAGTGGGTGCTGGATAGAGGGGGAGCTACTGTAAGTGAGGGAGTGAGTGAGAGGGGAGATGGAGAGAAAGACAAAGGGAGAGGTAGGGAGCGAGAGAGAGTGGAAGAAAATGCAGAGGGGAAAGGAGGGGGAGAGAGATAGAGGGACAGAGAGAGAGAGAAATGGGGGTGGAGAGAGAGAAATGAGGGACAGAGCGTGAGAGAGAGAGAGAGCGAGAGAGGGATGGAGAAAGAGGGAGCGGGGACGGAATTAGAGAGGGAGAGAGGGGGAGGGAATGAGAGAGGGGGAAAGAGTGAGATTGTGGGGGAAGGAAGTGAGAAGGAGAGAGAGATAGAGGCGGGGGAGGGCCTGGGAGAGGCTGGGGGTGTGGTGGGGGTGGGGGGGGGGGGCGTTGTTGGGGGGTGCCTGAGCGAAGCAGGGGGAGGGGGAATGGGGGCGGGTCTGTGCGAGGTGGTGGGGTGCGGGCCTGAGAGAGAGGTGGGAATGGAAAGATGTGGGACTCGCGCGAGCGAGATGGGACGGGTAATAGTGTCATCGCCACAGAGGGCACAAAATTCTTGCACTGCCTTCCAGGGAACTCTTTTTTTTTAACCAGCACCCGACAAGCCCAGCGAGACCGATTCTAGATACGGTCTCGGGCGATGAGGCTGGGCCAGTGGGTGAAGTGGCAGCGGGGGAACCACGGTACAGTTAGAGTCAACACAGTTACGGAGAAGGGTAAAGGTAGAACGGGAGCCAAAGCCCTGGGTTGGGGAAATGTCCAACTTTACAAAGCCGAGGGGCGAGCTGGGCGAGAGCGGACTGGTTACAGCCACTGAGGAGGAATCAGTGACAGAATCAGGGTGGCGTTCAAAGCTGAGATTCTACGGGCACAGCGTAGAAATGTCCCCACTCGGAAAAAGGGTGGTCCTGCCAAATCTTAAACCACCCCCCCCCTCCCCCCCCCCCACCCCCTACCCTGGCCGGTTACCCAGAAGCAAACAGGGGCAAGATAAAGCAGAAAAAGAGAGATTGTGGCAGTCACTAAACACTTGGTAACCGTAGAAAGCCGAGAGCAGCATCGAAAGTACCCGGGGGAGGTGGGGGGGGGGGGTTGGGGGGGTGGGGTGTGAAGTAAAAATGGAAATGAGAAAAGCGGAGAGAGGATACGGAAAAAAGCGTTGGTAACGAAAACCCAAAGATGTTTTATCGGTACGTTAGGGGCAAGAGAATAACTTGAGGAAAGTGTCGGGCCTATCGGAGATGTACGTGGTAACGTGTGGGTTGATGCTGAAGTTGTGGGCAGGGTTCTCAACGAGTACCGTGTCTCCGTCTTCACTAAGGAGAGGGATGATGCAGGCGTTCTAGTTAAAGAGGAGGAGCGCGAAATATTAGATTCAATCAGCGTAGCGAGAGGGGAAACACTGGAGGGACTGGCAGCCTTGAAGGTGGATAAATCGCCAGGGCCGGATGGATTGTATCCCAGGCTGTTGAAGGAAGCTGGGGAGGAAATAGCGGATGCCCTGAGGATCATTTTCCGACCCTCACTCGATACAGGCGAGGCACCAGAGGGTTGGAGGCCTGTGAACGTGGGTACCGTTATTTAAGAAAGGGTGCGAGGGGGATAGGCCAGGAAACGATAGGCCGGTCAGTCTGACTTCGGTGGTGGACAAATGATTGGAATCAATTCTGAGGGACAGGGTAAGCTGTCACTTAAAAAGGCACAAGTTGATCAGGGATAGTCAGCATGGTTTTGTTAGGGGGAGGATCTTGCCTTACTAACTTAAATCAGATTTTTTGAGGAAGTGACGAGGAGGATTGATGAGGGTAGTGCAGTGGATGTTGTCTACCTGGAGTTCAATAAGGCATCTGGCAAGGTCCCACATGGCCGACTGGACAGGAACGTGAGATCTCATGGGATATAGGGAAAGGTGGCGAGTTGGGTCCAAGGTTGACTCAGTGACAGGGAACAAAAGGGTGATGGATGTGTTTGCAAATGGAAAACGGTTTCCAATGGTGTTCCACAGGGCCCAGTGTTGGGGGCCCTTGCTCTTTGCTGTATATATTCATGATTTAGACTTAACCGTGGGAGGTATGATTGGGAAATTTGCAGATGACACAAAAATTGGCCATATAGTTCATAGTGAAGAAGATAGCTTGTCGACTCCAGAATGATATCAATGGCTTGGTTGAGTGGGCGGAGAAGTGGCAAATGGAATTCAGTCCGGAGAAGTGTGAGGTAATGCATTTGTGGGGGGGGGGTGGGAGGCAAACAAAGCCAGGGAACACTCAATAAATGGAAAGTTATTGAGAGGGGTTGAGGAAGTGAGACACCTTGGCGTGCATGCCCACAGATCCTTGAAGGTGGCAGGACAGGTGGACAAAGTGGTCGAGGGAGCGCATTGGAATGCTTTCCTTTATTGGGGCCAGGTAGTGAACATGAGCGCAGGGATGTAGCTCTGGGGCTGAATAAAACGCTGGTTAGGCCACAGCTGGAATTTTGTGCACGGTTCTTGGTCGCCACATGCACAGTCAAGGACGTAAGCGCCCTGGAGGGGGAGCGCAGAGGAGATGCGCAAGGCCGTTGCCGGGGCTGGAGAGTTGCAGCTACGCGGAGAGGTCTGGGGTCGGCTTGGGGAACAGGGAAGACTGAGGGGGTGACCTAATCGAGGCGTACAAAGGTTATGAGGGGCCGAGATGGTCTTCCCTGTTGACCCTGGTTTTCCCCCCTAGCAGAGGGGTCAATTGCCGGGGGCCATGGTTGGGGGGGGGGGGGGAGTGGGGGGTGGTGGGGTCGGTGGGGTGGGTGAGGGGGAAGCGCAGAGATTTAAGGTGGTGGGTGGAAGGATCAGAGGGGGGGAACGTGAGGAGGAAACCTTTTCACCCAGAAGGCACTGGGCCGCCTGGAATGCGCTGCCAAAGTTGGCGGCGGAGGTGAAAACGGCCAACTCCACGCAAGAGGCGCCTGGATCTGCGCCCACCGCGCTGTAACCTGCGAGGCTCCGGACCAGGCACTGGAAGGCGGGGTTAGAAAGGGGCGGCTAATTTGACTTGATCTTTCAGCCGGCGCAGACCCGACAGGCTGAATGGCCTCTCGCTGCCGTAACTTTCCGAGGGTCCCTCTGACTGAGAGAGAGAGAGAGGTGGAGGGAGCAGGGGATGGGGTGGTGGGGAGAATCGAGAGAGAGAGAGAGAGAGAGAGGAGGACAGAGAGAGGGAAGGCGGGGCACCGGGCGCAATAAAAACGTGGAATGTGAGCCGGTGGCTTCCTGTGCGAGTGACTGGAGATTCCCAGTTCAGATCCCGAGTTGGAAAAAGGAGAGGAATGTTGTGCTGGCCGGGATGATGCATCATCGAAAGGTCACAGACCGACCTCTAGCCCAGATCGCAGGCTTCAGTCAAATTTTTGCCCGAACTAGGCCGGGTTTCAGAGAACAATGTTTCTTTGGCCCGTCGTTAATTAAGAACAGAAGCGCTCCAATTGTTTGTGTGTGTGTGTGTGTTTTTTTTTATATACATAAACAAGGGCCTTTGGTGTGGTCCCAGCGTAAATATTTGAAATATTTTCACTGCCGACTCAGTTCACAGCAGTGCTCTGCAATTATTCTCGCTGAGAATCAGCGGTTCACACGGATGGCTGCAATCTTAAACTCCAGCCCACTCCAAATCTCAAACAGCAAGACTGAAGCCCCCCCCAACACTGTCCCCATCAAACACTCCCAGGACAGGTACAGCACGGGGTTAGATACAGAGTAAAGCTCCCTCTACACAGTCCCCATCAAACACTCCCAGGACAGGTACAGCACGGGGTTAGATACAGAGTAAAGCTCCCTCTACACCGTCCCCATCAAACACTCCCAGGACAGGTACAGCACGGGGTTAGAGACAGAGTAAAGCTCCCTCTACACTGTCCCCATCAAACTCTCCCAGGACAGGTACAGCACGGGGGTTAGATACAGAGTAAAGCTCCCTCGACACTGTCCCCATCAAACACTCCCAGGACAGGTACAGCACGGGGTTAGATACAGAGTAAAGCTCCCTCTACACTGTCCCCATCAAACAGTCCCAGGACAGGTACAGCACGGGGTTAGATACAGAGTAAAGCTCCCTCTACACTGTCCCCATCAAACACTCCCAGGACAGGTACAGCACGGGGTTAGATACAGAGTAAAGCTCCCTCTACACCGTCCCCATCAAACACTCCCAGGACAGGTACAGCACGGGGTTAGAGACAGAGTAAAGCTCCCTCTACACTGTCCCCATCAAACTCTCCCAGGACAGGTACAGCACGGGGTTAGATACAGAGTAAAGCTCCCTCTACACTGTCCCCATCAAACACTCCCAGGACAGGTACAGCATGGGGTTAGATACAGAGTAAAGCTTCCTCTACACTGTCCCCATCAAACACTCCCAGGACAGGTACAGCACGGGGTTAGATACAGAGTAAATCTCCCTCTACACAGTCCCCATCAAACACTCCCAGGACAGGTACAGCACAGGGTTAGATACAGAGTAAAGCTCCTTCTACACTGTCGACATCAAACACTCCCAGGACAAGTACAGCACGGGGTTAGATACAGAGTAAAGCTCCCTCTACACTGTCCCCATCAAACACTCCCAGGTCAGGTACAGCATGGGGTTAGATACAGAGTAAAGCTCCCTCTGCATTGTCTCCATCAAACACTCCCAGGACAGGTACAGCACGGGGTTACATACAGAGTAAATCTCCCTCTATACTGTCCCCATCAAACACTCCCAGGACAGGTACAGCACGGGGTTACATACAGAGTAAATCTCCCTCTACACTGTCCCCATCAAACACTCCCAGGACAGGTACAGCACGGGGTTACATACAGAGTAAATCTCCCTCTACACTGTCCCCATCAAACACTCCCAGGACAGGTACAGCACGGGGTTAGATACAGAGTAAAGCTCCCTCTACACTGTCGACATCAAACACTCCCAGGACAGGTACAGCACGGGGTTAGATACAGAGTAAAGCTCCCTCTACACTGTCCCTATCAAACACTCCCAGGACAGGTACAGTATGGGGTTAGATACACAGTAAAGCTCCCTCTACACTGTCCCCATCAAACACTCCCAGGTCAGGTACAGCACGGGGTTAGATAGAGTAAAGCTCCCTCTACACTGTCCCCATCAAACACTCCCAGGACAGGTACAGCACGGGGTTAGATTACAGAGTAAAGCTCCCTCTACACTGTCCCCATCAAACACTCCCAGGACAGGTACAGCACGGGGTTAGATACAGAGTAAAGCTCCCTCTACACTGTCCCCATCAAACACTCCCAGGACAGGTACAGCAACGGGATTAGATACAGAGTAAAGCTCCCTCTACACTGTCCCCATCAAACACTCCCAGGACAGGTACAGCACAGGGTTAGATACAGAGTAAAGCTCCCTCTACACTGTTAAAACTCAGCAGGTCTGGCAGCATCTGCAGAGAGGAACACAGTTAACGTTTTGAGTCCGTATGACTCTTCAACAGAACTAAGTAAAAATAGAAGAGGTGAAATCTAAGCTGGTTTAAGGGAGGGTGGGACAAATGGAGCTGGATAGAGGGCCAGTCTATGGATCCATTGTTTTAGCTCTACCTTTTAGCCTATTTCGATTCCTTCACCCCACCCCCACCAGGGCTATCTGTACCTTGCTCGTCCTGCTTTCTACCCTTAATCAGCACATTCCTTAGATAATATCACCACCTTCAACACCTCTTTGTCCTTTTGTCTGTGACATCTTTTGGTTATCTCCACCTATCACTGCCCCCCTATCCAGCTCTACCTGGCCCACCCCCCCTCATAAACCAGCTTATATTTCACCTCTTTTCTATTTTTAGTTAGTTCTTTTGAAGAGTCATGAGGACTCGAAACGTTAACTGTGTTCCTCTCTGCAGATGCTGCCGGCCCTGCTGAGTTTTTCCAAGTATTTTTGTTTTTGTTTTGGATTTCCAGCGTCCACAGTATTTTGCTTTTATCCCTCTACACCTTCCCCATCAAACACTCCCAGGACAGGGACAGCACGGGGGTTAGATACAGAGTAAATCTCCCTCTACACTGTCCCCATCAAACACTCCCAGGACAGGTACAGCACGGGGTTAGATACAGAGTAAAGCTCCCTCTACACTGTCCCCATCAAACACTCCCAGGACAGGTACAGCACGGGGTTAGATACAGAGTAAAGCTCCCTCTACACTGTCCCCATCAAACACTCCCAGGGCAGGTACAGCACGGGGTTAGATACAGAGTAAAGCTCCCTTTACACCGTCCCCATCAAACACTCCCAGGACAGGTACAGCACGGGGTTAGATACAGAGTAAAGCTCCCTCTACACTGTCCCCATCAAACACTCCCAGGACAGGTACAGCATGGGGTTAGATACAGAGTAAAGCTCCCTCTACACTGTCCCCATCAAACACTCCCAGGACAGGTACAGCACGGGGTTTAGATACAGAGTAAAGCTCTCTCTACACTGTCCCCATCAAACACTCCCAGGACAGGTACAGCATGGGGTTAGATACAGAGTAAAGCTCCCTCTACACTGTCCCAATCAAACACTCCCAGGACAGGTACAGCACGGGGTTAGATACAGAGTAAATCTCCCTCTACACAGTCCCCATCAAACACTCCCAGGGCAGGTACAGCACGGGGTTAGATACAGAGTAAATCTCCCTCTACACAGTCCCCATCAAACACTCCCAGGACAGGTACAGCATGGGGTTAGATACAGAGTAAAGCTCCCTCTACACTGTCCCCATCAAACACTCCCAGGACAGGTACAGCACGGGGTTTAGATACAGAGTAAAGCTCTCTCTACACTGTCCCCATCAAACACTCCCAGGACAGGTACAGCATGGGGTTAGATACAGAGTAAAGCTCCCTCTACACTGTCCCAATCAAACACTCCCAGGACAGGTACAGCACGGGGTTAGATACAGAGTAAATCTCCCTCTACACAGTCCCCATCAAACACTCCCAGGGCAGGTACAGCACGGGGTTAGATACAGAGTAAATCTCCCTCTACACAGTCCCCATCAAACACTCCCAGGACAGGTACAATGAGGAGTTTCAGAACTGCTTCCCTCCCCCTACCCTCTAGCCTGTCAAGCCCTAGCCCTGAGGCCTAAAGCGGGGAATTTCTGGCATTCTGTTTGTGTTGTCAAGCTGGAAGGTGTATCGTGACAGCCGAACTCGTTCCCTGGGCATTTTCTGCCAGGTTGTGCCTCTCTCTGCTCGGGACAGTTTCCAGGCTGCGTTCACACTCATTAATAATTAGGCCTGCTGCCCAGAGTGGAACGATGGAGCCTGGATCACAGCCACTGCTCCCCGCAGGCTTCTCCCACCAGCTGAACAAGATTCTCAGTTTTAACTTTTACCCAAATGTGTCTTCAAAAGAACCAGGCAGCCTGTTCCTATCGGAGCGGATTAACCCCCTCACCCACCCCTCTCCCAGTCACAGTCAGACACCAGGCAGCCTGTTCCTATCGGAGGGTATTAACCCCCTCACCCACTTCTCTCCCAGTTACAGTCAGACACCGGGCAGCCTGTTCCTATCGGAGCGGATTAACCCCCTCACCCACCTCTCTCCCAGTCACAGTCAGACACCGGGCAGCCTGTTCCTATCTGAGGAGATTAACCCTCTCACCCACCTCTCTCCCAGTTACAGTCAGACACCGGGCAGCCTGTTCCTATCTGAGGAGATTAACCCCCTCATCCACCTCTCTCCCAGTTACAGTCAGACACCGGGCCGCCTGTTCCTATCAGAGGAGATTAACCCCCTCACCCACCTCTCTCCCAGTTACAGTCAGAGACTGGGCAGCCTGTTCCTATCGGAACGGATAAACCCCCTCACCCACCTCTCTCCCAGTCACAGGCTAGGCAGCCTGTTCCTATCAGTGGAGATTAACCCCCTCACCCACCTCTCTCCCAGTTACAGTCAGACACCAGGCAGCCTGTTCCCATCAGAGGAGATTAACCCCCTCACCCACCTCTCTCCCAGTCACAGTCAGATACCGGGCAGCCTGTTCTTATCAGAGGAGATTAACCCTCTCACACACCTCTCTCCCAGTCACAGGCTAGGCAGCCTGTTCCTATCAGAGGAGATTAACCCTCTCATCCACCTCTTTCTTGGTTACCGGGTAGCATGTTCCTATCGGAGTGGATTTATTTTCTCACCCACCTCTCTCCCAGTCACAGTCAGACACCGGGCAGCCTGTTCCTATGGGAGGGAATTAACCCTTTTAACCACCACTTTGCAGTTACAGTCAGATATCAGGCAAACTATTCCTATCAGAGGGGAATAATGCTCACACCCACCTCTTTCCCAGTTACAGTTAGACACCAGACAGTTGTTCCTATCGGAGTGGATTAATCCTCTCAGCCAGCTCTCTCCCAGTTGCAGTCAGACACAGGGTAGCCTGTTCCTATCTGAGGGGGGGCATTAAGCTTCTCACCTGCCCCTCCCCATTAACAGTCAGAGACAAGGCAGATGGTTCCGATGCAGGGGGTTAACCCTATCACCCACCTCTCTCCCAGTTAGTCAGACACAGGGCAGCCTGTTCATATTGGAGGGGATTAAACCTCTCAACCACCTCTCTCCCAATTGCAGTCGGACACCTGGAAGCCTGTTCCTATTGAAGGGGGTAACCCTCTCACCCACCTCTCCCCATTAACAGTCACACACCAAGCAGACTGTTCCGATCAGAGGAGATTTTCCCTCATGCCTACCTCTCTCCCAGTTACAGCCTGACACCAGGCAGCCTCTTCATTTCAGTGGGGATTAACCCTCTGAACTTCCTCTCTCCTAGTTACAGTCAGACAAGAGGCTGCCTGTTCCTATTGGAGGGGGTTATCCCTCACCCAGCTGTCTCCCAGTTACAGTCAGACACAGGACAGCCCATTCCGATGGGTGGGAATGAGCCCTCTCACCCACCTCTCCGCGCACCCCCCCCCCCATGTTACAGACAGACATGGGGCAGACTGTTCCTATCAGAAGGCATTAACCCTCTCCTACTCTCTCCCAGTTATAGTCAGATGCTGGGCAGCTTGTTCATATCGGAGAGGATTAACCCTCTCTCCTAGTGACAGCCAGACACGGGCAGCCTATTCTGATAGGTGAGAATGAACCCTCTCACCACCCTTGCCACACCCCCCCCCCCCAAGTTACAGGCAGACATGAGGCAGACTGTTCCTATCGGAGGGTGTTAACTCTCTCCTCCTACTCTTTCCCAGTTACAGTCAGACAACAGCAGACTGTTCCTACTGGAGGGGATTATCCATCTCAGGCACCTCTCTCCGAGTTGCAGTCAGACATGGGCAGCCTGTTCCTATCAGAGTGGATAAACCCTCTTGTTATGGCACAGCTGATGGTAAATGCTGAGCTGCTCAAATACCAAAGGGAAATTTGAAGCAACTGCCACAACTGTCTTGCAATTCGTATTTATTTCGAAACGCGAGCCTCGAATTCAGTCTGTAGTAAGACCACCGAGTCTCTTAGGTTTCTTGCAAAATGAAATTAAACCTTTATTAATAAAAAAAAATAATAATTTTAAGCACAAATTACAAATTACTGCTATAATAAACTCTATCTCCCCTGGTTAATCTAACTCCCAGTTAGACCTTTAAGGCAACAGTAAAAACACAGGTTTAAACAGACCCTGGACAGTCGAATTCAAAGTGAGTATTTCCTCACCTTATCTTGTAGACAGCAATTTGGGCACAGAGGCTGGAGGCTTTTCACACTTGTTAGACCTTAGAAATCCTGCCTTTACACAGAGCCTTCTCTCCTTTATACATGTTTTCCCCTTTGAATGCACATTCCCACTGTTTCACTATGTCTTTGGACTTTACCTCTCTAATAATAAAAATCCATCATAGTGCCAATTTTACCAGTAATCTTTGGGGAAAAATAAACACACTGTTTCTTAACTTCTCCGGGCTAAGTGAAACATTTCACTCCCTCTTTTGAATTCAAGCTGGTCTGGGTTTTAGTTTAAAATGCAAATGTTCCCTTTACACCTCATTCTAAAACTTCACCCATATTTATCTATTTAACATTTAAAACCTAGCTTATCTTCTGATATATCAAAACCTTCAGACCAGCTGCATTTAATTCAGTTAAGTCACAAACACACACACACACACCACTATTACACCACTTTACCATAAATTCCAAATAACATTGTGAAAATCATTATATCTTCCTGACACCCCCCCTCTCCAAGTTACGGTCAGCCCCTTCCAATTGGTTGGGATTAACCATCTCACCCACTTCACTCCCACTTACAGTCAGATGCCAGGCAGCCTGTTCCTCTCGGAGGGGATAAACCCTCTCACCCACCTCTAGCCCAGTTACAGGCAGACCCCGGCAGCCTGATCCTCTTGTAGGGGATTAACCCTCTCACCCAGTTACAGTCAGACACCTGGCACTTGTTCCTGTCAGAGGGGATTAAGCCTCTCACCCGCCTCGCCACATTAACAGTCATACACGAGGCAGACTGTTCCGATCAGAAGAGATTTACCCTCTAACCCACCTCTCTCCATGATACAGTCAGACATTAGGCAGTCCGTTCCTATCACAATGGATTAACCCCATCACCCACCTCTCTCTATGATGCAGCCAAACACTGGACAGCCTGTTCCTATTGGAGGGGATTAACCCTCACAGCCACCTCTCTCCCAGTTACAGTCAAACATGGAGCAGTCTGATCCTGTTGGAGGGGATTAACCCTCTTGCCCACCTCTTTCCCAGTTACAGATAGACACCAGGCAGCCTGTTCCTATCAGAAGGAAATTAACCCTCTCACCCACTTCTCTCCCAGTTACAGTCAGACACTGGGCAGCCTGTTCCTATCGGAGGGAAATTAACCCTCTCGCCCACCCCTTTCCCAGTTACAATCAGACACCGAGCAGCCTGTTCTTCTCCGAGTGGATTCATCACCTCCCACCCCTGGACACTGACTTGGCCAGGAGCCCCTGTCACTGGGCTAGTAATCCAGAGGCCCCGGGCTAATGCTCTGGTAGGGACACGGGTTCAGTGGAATTTAAATTCAATTTAATAAAATCGAGAACTATGAAGCCAGTTTCAGTCACAGGAACAGTGACAACCGTCATCGACTGTCGTTTAAAAAATACCCCACCTGGTTCACTCATGTTCTCCCTTTTAGGGGGTCGATGGTTCCGAGCGCTCAAACCGCTCTGCTCCACATCCCCGCTCCGTGGACCGTGGGCTGAGAGCCGCGCAGAGCACGAAATGTGTGTTTCTCCGTCTCCTGAGCGGCGCGTCGGGCATCCTGGCTGAGGTGATGGGCTCGTGGTGGGCATTGCTTCGCCCCCCCCCCCCCCAGCCTACCCCTTCACGTTCAGAGTGACCGAACCTCGCTGCATTCGGCTTGACCAGTAACCGGCACTGAGAGACAGCGCAAGGCGGGAGAGTGGGGCGCGGCTGCGGCCCGTCGGATTGGAGGTTTCCGACGGCCCTCCATACCTCCTGCGCTCGAGGGGGACCCTCATCCGCGGTGGAAATCGGCACATTTGAGGGCAAGGTCCGCGGCTCCGCTCCGGACCACCCCCCACACGCATGGCAGGTCCAGACGCTCGAGGATTATTTGACGCCGGGGCGATGAAGGCCGCAACCAAATCGGCGAGGGCCTTTCAAGAACGGTGGAGCAGTCTCGAGGGGCCGAATGGCCTGCTCCCGGCTCCCCTTTCTTATGATCTGATGTGGAAGGAGGGGTTAGGAGAGCCGACTCTGAGTGAGAGAGAGAGAGAGAGATGCACAGAGGGGCTGAAGGGGAGGACGACCAGGGGATACAGCGAGGGGAGATGTTGACATAGTGGTAGTGTCACTGGGCTAGTAATCCGGAGGCCACAGGCTAATGCTGGGGGAGGGGAACAGGGGCAGGATACGGGTTCAAGTCCCACTCATGGCAGCCAGTGGAATTTAAATTCAATTTAATAAAATCTGGAATGATGATGAAACCAGTTTCAGTCACAGGCGCCTGGACAAAAGTCTTCGATTGTCGTTAAAAAAAAAAAATCCCATCTGGTTCACTCACGTCCCCCTCGAGGGAAGGGAAATCAGCCATCCTAACCAGGTCCGGCTGACAGGTCACTCCAGACTCCCGTCTTCGCCACCTCCGCGCCCCCAGCCCCCGCCACCCCCCCCCCCCCCCGACCCCCCCTCACCCCGCCACAACACGGCAAAGTGCTCGAAACGTGACTGCCCGCTCAGAAATGGCCGAGTAACACACACAGTCCCGAGGGCCGATGAGGTACGGGCAACAAATATGAATCTTGCCAGTGATACCCACGTCCCGTGAAAAAAGCAAGGGTGGGGGTGGGGCGGGGTGGGGGGTCGGGGGAGGTTGTCTGTGGCAATCACATCAGCGACGCTTGGTGCCGTGCGAATCGGAGGGTGAGGGCTTCAGAGATTGGTGGCTGGTGTTCTGCAGCAGTAATTCGAAGCATGTGGTGGATCTGGAACCGATTATCGACGCTGGGCTGTGCAGACATCAGGATTACCGCCCCTCGCTGGAAACTTCCAGAAAATCAGCAAACACCCCTGCTCGGAATACTTTTGGGGATTTCCCTGCCCGGTTCCATAAACAACACACGACTCCACAACCCCCACCACGAGTCTCCCCCCGCCCCCCCCCCCCACCCCCCTCCCTCTGACTCGCCCTCACCCTGCACCCCCCACCCCCCCACACCATTGAGGGTTATGGGGTATATCAGAGAGTGTTACAGTGTGGGGTATATCAGTGTGTTACAGTGAGGGGTGTGGGGTATATCAGAGAGTGTTACAGTGAGGGGTGTGGGGTATATCAGAGTGTTACAGTGAGGGGTGTGGGGTATATCAGAGAGTGTTACAGTGAGGGGTGTGGGGTATATCAGAGAGTGTTACAGTGAGGGGTGTGGGGTATATCAGAGAGTGTTACAGTGAGAAGTGTAGGATATATTAGAGAGTGTTACAATGAGAGGTGTAGGGGTATATCAGAGAGTGTTACAGTGAGGGGTGTGGGGTATATCAGAGAGTGTTACAGTGAGGGGTGTGGGGTATATCAGAGAGTGTTACAATGAGAGGTGTAGGGGTATATCAGAGAGTGTTACACTGAAGGGTGTGTGGTATATCAGAGTGTTGCAGTGAGGGATGTGGGATATATCTGTGAGTGTTACAGTGATGAGAGTGGGCTATATCAGAGAGTGTTACAGTTAGGGGTGTGGGGTATATTAGTGCGTTACAGTGAGGGGTGTGGGGTGTATCGGAGTGTGGTACTGTGAGCCTTCTGTGGTATATCATGGAGGGTGTCAGTGAGGTGTGTGAGAGATATCAGAG
This sequence comes from Isurus oxyrinchus, assembly GCA_026770705.1. Taxonomy (NCBI): domain Eukaryota; kingdom Metazoa; phylum Chordata; class Chondrichthyes; order Lamniformes; family Lamnidae; genus Isurus; species Isurus oxyrinchus. Next base: position 26,687 of record JANJGN010001333.1, read on the forward strand.
AGGTTTATACTGATGGGGGAGTGGGGCAGGTCTTTGGATGATACACTAAGTGGTGTCGGACATATCAGCCGGCGTTACAGTGAGCGGTGTGGGGTATGTCAGAGTGTTACAGTGAGGGGTGTGGGGTATATCAGAGAGTGTTACAGTGAGGGGTGTGGGGTATATCAGAGAGTGTTACAATGAGAGGTGTAGGGGTATATCAGAGAGTGTTACACTGAAGGGTGTGTGGTATATCAGAGTGTTGCAGTGAGGGATGTGGGATATATCTGTGAGTGTTACAGTGATGAGAGTGGGTTATATCAGAGAGTGTTACAGTTAGGGGTGTGGGGTATATTAGTGCGTTACAGTGAGGGGTGTGGGGTGTATCGGAGTGTGGTACTGTGAGCCTTCTGTGGTATATCATGGAGGGTGTCAGTGAGGTGTGTGAGAGATATCAGAGAGGTTTATACTGATGGGGGAGTGGGGCAGGTCTTTGGATGATACACTAAGTGGTGTCGGACATATCAGCCGGCGTTACAGTGAGCGGTGTGGGGTATGTCAGAGTGTTACAGTGAGGGGTGTGGGGTATATCAGAGAGTGTTACAGTGAGTGGTGTTGGGTATATTAGTCTGTTACACTAAGGAGTGTGGGGTGTATCGGAATGTGGTACTGTGAGCCTTCTGTGGTATATCATGGAGGGTGTCAGTGAGGTGTGTGAGATATCAGAGAGGTTTATACTGATGGGGGTGTGGGGCATATCTTTGGATGATACACTAAGTGGTGTCGGACATATCAGCCGGCGTTACAGTGAGCGGTGTGGGGTATATCAGAGTGTTACAGTGAGGGGTGTGGGGTATATCAGAGAATGTTACAGTGAGGGGTGTGGGGTATATCAGAGAGTGTTACAGTGAGGGGTGTGGGGTATATCAGAGAATGTTACAGTGAGGGGTGTGGGGTATATCAGAGAGTGTTACAGTGAGGGGTGTGGGGTATATCAGAGACTGTTACAGTGAGGGGTCTGGGGTATATCAGAGAATGTTACAGTGAGGGGTGTGGGGTATATCAGAGAGTGTTACAGTGAGGGGTGTGGGGTATATCAGAGACTGTTACAGTGAGGTGTGTGGGGTATATCAGAGAGTGTTACATTGAGGCGTGTGGGGTATATTAGAGAGTGTTACAGTGAGGGGTGTGGGGTATATCAGACAGTGTTACAGTGAGGGGTGTGGGATATATCAGAGAGTGTTACACTGAGGGGTGTGGGGTATATCAGTGTTACAGTGAGGGGAGTGTGGTATGCCAGAGAGTGTTACAGTGAGGGGTGTGGCGTATATCAGAGACTGTTACAGTGAGGTGTGTGGGGTATATCAGAGAGTGTTACATTGAGGCGTGTGGGGTATATCAGAGAGTGTTACAGTGAGGGGTGTGGGGTATATCAGACAGTGTTACAGTGAGGGGTGTGGGATATATCAGAGAGTGTTACACTGAGGGGTGTGGGGTATATCAGTGTTACAGTGAGGGGAGTGTGGTATGCCAGAGAGTGTTACAGTGAAGGGTGTGGGGCTTATCAGAGGGTGATGCAGTGAGGGGTGTGTGGTATATCAGAGAGTGTTACAGTGAGGGTTGTTGGATATATCGGAGAGTGTTACAGTGAGGCATGTGGGGTATATCAAGGGGTGTTACATTGAGTGCTTGTGGGGTATCTCAGAGATAGTTACAGTGAGGGGTGTGCGGTATATCACAGGGTGTTATAGAGAGGAGCGTGTGGTATTTCAGAGTGTTACAGTGTTACAGTGAGGGGAGTGAGGTATATCAGAGAGTGTTACAATGTGGGGTATATCAGAGAGTGTTACAGTGAGGGGTGTGGGATATATCAGAGAGTGTTACAGTGAGGGGCGTGGGGTATTTCAGAGTGTTACAGTGTTGCAGTGAGGGTTTTGGGGTATATCAGAGAGTGTTACAGTGAGGGGAATGGGGTATTTCAGAGAGTGTTACAGTGAGTGTGTGGGATATATCAGACAGTGTTACAGTAAATGGCATGGGATAAATCAGAGAGTGTTACATGGTGGGGTGTATCAGAGAGTGTTACAGTGAGGGGTTTGGGGTATATCAGAGAGCGTTACATTGAGGGGTGTGGGGTATCTCAGACGGTCACAGTGAGGGGTGGTTGGGCATATCAGTGTTACAGTGAGGGGTGTGGGGTATATCAGAGAGTGCTACAGTGAGATTTGTGGGGCATATCAGAGAGTGTTACAGTGAGGGGTGTGGGGTGTATCAGTGAGTGTTACAGTTTGGGATGTGGGGTATATTAGTAGGTGTTACAGTGAGGAGTGTGGGGTGTATCAGAGGGTGGTACATTCAGGTGTGTGGGTTACACCAGAGAGTGTTAGAGTGAGTGATGTCGGGTATATTACAGAGAATTGCAGTGAGGTGTGTATATCAGTGAGTTACAGGGATTGATGTGGGGTATGTCAGAGTGTTACAGAGAGGGTGTGGGGTATATCAGAGACTGTTACAGTGAGGGGTGTGGGGTATCTCAGAGATAGATACAGTGAGGGGTGTGGGTATATCAGAGAGTATTACAGTGAGAGCTGTGGGGTATATCAGTGTGTTACAGTAAGGGGTGTGGTGTATATCAGTGTGTTACAGTGAAGGGTGTGGGGATATCAGTTTGTTACAGTAAGGGGTGTGGGGTATATCAGCGTTACCGTGAGGGGTGTGGGGTGTATCAGTGAGTGTTACAGTGAGGGGTGTGTGGTATATCAGTGAGTGTTACAGTGAGGGGTCTGGGGTATGTTAGAGAGTGTTACAGTGAGGAGTGTGGGATATATCAGAGAGTGTTACCCTGAGGGGTATGGGGTATATCAGAGAGTGTTACAGTGAGGGGCGTGGGGTATATCAGAGAGTGTTACAGTGAGGGGTATGGAGTATATCAGAGAGTGTTACAGTGAGGGGTGTGGGCTATATCAGAGAGTGTTACAGTGAGGGGTGTGGGGTATATCAGAGTGTTACAGTGAGGGGTGTGGGGTATATCAGAGAGTGTTACAGTGAGGGGTGTGGGGTATATCAGAGCGTGTTACAGTGAGGGGTGTGTGGTATATCAGAGAGTGTTACAGTGAGGGGTGTGGGGTGTATCGGAGTCTGGTATTGTGAGTATTCTGTGGAAATATCAGGGAGGGTGACAGTGAGATGCGTGGGAGATATCAGAGAGGTTTATACTGATGGGGGACTGGGGCAGGTCATTGGATGATACACTAAGTGGTGTCGGACATATCAGCCGCCGTTACAGTGAGTGGTGTGGGGTATGTCAGAGTGTTACAGTGAGGAGTGTGGGATATATCAGATAGTGTTACAGTGAGTGGTGTGGGGTATATCAGAGACTGTTACAGTGAGGGGTGTGGGGTATATCAGAGAGTGTTACAGTGAGGGGTGTGGGGTATATCAGAGAGTGTTACAGTGAGGGGTGTGGGGTATATCAGAGAGTGTTACAGTGAGGGGTGTGGGGTATATCAGAGTGTTACAGTGAGGGTATGGGGTATATCAGAGAGTGTTACAGTGAGGGGTTTGGATATATCAGAGAGTGTTACAGTGAGTTGTGTGGGATATCTCAGTGAGTGTTACAGTGAGGGGATTGGGGTATATCAGAGAATGTTACATTGAGGGTTGTGGGCCTTATCAGAGGGTGATGCAGTGAGGGGAGTGGTGTATATTAGAGAGTGTTACAGTGAGGGTGTGGGGTATATCTGAGTGTTACAGTAAGGGGTGTGGGGTATATCAGCGAGTGTTACAGTGAGGTGTGTTGGGTATATCAGAGAGTGTAACAGTGATGGGAGTGGCGTATATCAGAGAGTGTTACAGTAAGGGGTGTGGGGTATATCAGAGTGTTACAGTGAGGGGTGTGGGGTGTATCAGAGAGTGTGACAGTGAGGGGTACGGGGTATATCAGAGAGTGTTACAGTGAGAGGTGTGGGTTATATCAGAGAGTGTTACAGTGAGGGGTGTGGGATATATCAGAGAGTGTTATAGTGAGGGTGTGGGGTATATCAGAGCGTGTTACAATGAGGGGTGTGGGGTATATCAGAGAGTGTTACAGTGAGGGGAATGGGGTATTTCAGAGAGTGTTACAGTGAGTGTGTGGGATATATCAGACAGTGTCACAGTAAATGGCATGGGATAAATCAGAGAGTGTTACATGGTGCGGTGTATCAGAGAGTGTTACAGTGAGGGGTTTGGGGCATATCAGAGAGTGTTACAGTGAGGGGTGTGGAGTATCTCAGACTGTCACAGTGTGGGGTTGTTGGGCATATCAGTGTTACAGTGAGGGGTTTGCGGTATACTGGAGAGTGTTACAGTGAGGGGTGTAGGGATTAACAGAGTGTGATACACTGAAGGGTGTGGGGTATATCAGAGAGTGTTACAGTGAGGGGTGTGGGGCATATCAGAGAGCGTTACAATGAGGGGCGTGGGCTATATTAGAGACTGTTACAATGAAGGGTGTCAGGTATATCAGAGAGTGTTACACTGAGGAGTGTGGGATATATCAGAGAGTGTTACAATGAATGGTGTGGGATATATCAGAGAGTATTACAGAGAGCGGTGGGTATATTAGAGAGTGTTACAGTGACGGGTGTTGGGTATATCCGAGAGTGTTACAGTGAGGGGTGTGGGGTATATCTGAAAGTGTTACAGTGAGGGGAGTGGGCTATATCAGAGAGTGTTACAGTGAGGGGTGTGGGCTATATCAGAGAGTGTTACCGTGAGGGGTGTGGGCTATACGGGAGAGTGTTACAGTGAGGGGTGTGGGGTATATCAGAGAGTGTTACAGTGAGTGGTGTTGGGTATATTAGTCTGTTACACTAAGGAGTGTGGGGTGTATCGGAATGTGGTACTGTGAGCGTTCTGTGGTATATCATGGAGGGTGTCAGTGAGGTGTGTGAGAGATATCAGAGGGGTTTATACTGATGGGGGAGTGGGGCAAGTCTTTGGATGATACACTAAGTGGTGTCGGACATATCAGCCGGCGTTACAGTGAGCGGTGTGGGGTATGTCAGAGTGTTGCAGTGAGGGGTGTGGGGTGTATCGGAGTGTGGTACTGTGAGCGTTCTGTGGTATATCATGGAGGGTGTCAGTGAGGTGTGTGAGATATCAGAGAGGTTTATACTGGTGGGGGAGTGGGGCATATCTTTGGTTGATACACTAAGTGGTGTCGGACATATCAGCCGGCGTTACAGTGTGCGGTGTGGGGTATATCAGAGTGTTACAGTGAGGGGTGTGGGGTATATCAGAGTGTTACAGTGAGGGGAGTGAGGTATATCAGAGAGTGTCACAGTGAGGGGTGTGGGGTATATCAGAGAGTGTTACAGTGAGGGGTGTGGGGTATATCAGAGAGTGTTACAGTGAGGGGTGTGGGGTATATCAGAGAGTGTTACAGTGAGGAGTGTGGGGTGTATCAGAGAGTGTTACAGTGAGGAGTGTGGGGTGTATCAGAGAGTGTTACAGTGAGGGGTATTGGGCTTATCAGAGGGTGATACAGTGACGGGTGTGGGGTATATCAGATGTTACAGTGAGGGATGTGGGTATATTAGTAGGTGTTACAGTGAGGGGTGTGGGGTATATTAGAGAGAATTGCAGTGAGGTGTGTATATCAGAGAGTTACAGTGAGGGATGTGGGATATGTCAGAGTGTTACAGAGAGGGTGTGGGGTATATTAGAGAGTGTTACAGGGAGGGGTGTTGGGTATATCTGAGAGTGGTACAGGGAGAGATGTGGCGTATATCAGAGAGTGATACAGTGAGGGTTATTGAGTATATCGGAGAGTGTTACAGTGAGGGGTGTGGGGTATATCAAGGGGTGTGAGATTGAGTGGTTGTGGGGTATCTCAGAGATAGTTACAGTGAGTGGTGTGGGATATATCAGACAGTGTTACAGTGAGGGCTGTGGGGTATTTCAGTGTGCTAAAGTGAGCGGTGTGGGTTGTATTGGAGTGTGGTATAGTGAGCGTTCTGTGGTATATCAGGGATCATGACAGTGAGGTGTGTGAGAGATATCAGAGAGGTTTACACTGATGGGGGAGTGGGGCATATTTTTGGATGATACACTAAGTGGTGTCGGACATATCAGCCGGCGTTACAGTGAGCGGTGTGGGGTTTATCAGAGAGAGTTACAGTGAGTGGTGTGGGATATATCACAGACTGTTACAGTGAGGGGCGTCGGGTATTTCAGAGTGTTACAGTCTGGGTTGTGCGGTATAACTGAGAGCGTTACAGTGAAGGGTGTGGGGTATTTCAGAGAGTGTTACAGTGAGGGATGTGGGGAATATCAGAGAGTGTTACAGTGAGGGGAGTGGGGTATATCAGAGAGTGTTACAGTGAGGGGTGAGGGGTATATCTGAGAGTGTTACCGTGAAGGGTGTGGTCTATATCAGAGAGTGTTACAGTGAGTGGTGTGGGATATATTAGTGTTTTACACTGCGAGGTGTGGGGTGTATCAGAGAGTGTTACAGTGAGGGCTGTGGGGGAAAATCAGAGAGCGTTACAGTGAGGGGTGTGGGCTATATCAGACAGTGTTACAGTGAGGGCTGTGGGGTATATTAGTGTGTTACACTGAGGGGTGTGGGGTGTATCAGAGAGTGTTACAGTGAGGGCTGTGGAATATATCAGAGAGTGTTACAGTGAGGGGTGTGGGCTATATCTGAGAGTGTTACAGTGAGGGGAGTCGGCTATATCAGAGAGTGTTACAGTGTGGGTTGTGGGGTATATCAGAGAGTGTTACAGTGCGGGGTGTGGGATATATCAGACAGTGTTACTGTGAGGGGTGTGGGGTATATCAGAGTGTTACAGTCTGGGTTGTGCGGTATATCTCAGAGCGTTACAGTGAGGGGTGTGGGGTATATCAGAGTGTGTTACAGTGAGGGGTGTGGGGTATATCAGAAAATGTTACAGTGAGGGGTGTGGGGTATATCAGAGAGTGTTACAATGAGGGATGTGGGGTATATCAGAGAGTGTTACAGTGAAGGGTGTGGGGTATATCAGAGAATGTGACAGTGAGAGGTGTGAAGTATATCAGAGAATGTTACTGTGACGGGTGTGGGGTATATCAGAGAGTGTTACAGTGAGAGCTGTGGGGTATATCAGACAGTGTTACAGTGAGAGGTCAGGTGTATATCAGAGATTGTTACAGTGAGCGGTGTGGGGTATGTCAGAGAGTGATACAGTGAGGGGTGTGGGGTATATCAGAGAGTGTTCCAGTGAGGGGTGCGTGGTATATCAGAGAGTGTTACAGTGAGGAGTGTGGGGTATATCCGAGAGTATTACAGTAAGGGGTGTGGGGTATATCAGACAGTGTTACATTGGGTTGTGTGGGGTATATCAGAGAGTGTTACAGTGAGGGGTGTGGGGTATATCAGAGCCTGTTACAGTGAGGGTTGTGGGGTATATCAGAGAGTGTTACAGTAAGGGTGTGGGGTATTTCAGAGACTGTTACAGTGAGGGGTGTGGGGTATATTAGAGAGTGTCACAGTGAGGGATGTGGGGTATATCAGAGAGTGTTACAGTGAGGGTTGTGGGGTATATCAGAGAGTTTACAGTGAGCGGTGCGGGGTATATCAGAGAGTGTTACAGTGAGGGATGTGGGGTAAATCAGACAGTGTTAGAGTGGGTGGTGTGGGGTATATCAGAGAGTGATACAATGAGGGGTGTGGGGTATATCAGCAATTGTTACAGTGAGGCCTGTGTGGTATATCACAGAGTGTTACAGTGAGTAGTGTGGGGTATATCAGAGAGTGTTACAGTGGGTTGTGCAGGGTATTTCAGAGTGCGTTACAGTGAGGGGTGTGGGGTATATCAGAGAGTGTTACAGTGAGGGGTGTGGGGTATAGCAGAGAGTGTTACAATGAGGAGTATGGGGTATATCAGAGAGTGTTACAGTGAGGGGTGTGTGATATTTCAGAGACTGTTACAGTGAGGGGTGTGGGGTATATTAGAGAGTGTCACAGTGAGGGGTGGGGTGTATCAGAGAGTGTTACAGTGAGGGGTGTGGGGTATATCAGAGACTGTTACAGTGAGGTGCATGGGGTATATCAGAGATTGTTACAGTGAGAGGTGTGGGTTCTATCAGAGAGTGTTACAGTGAGGGGTGTGGGGTATATCAGAGAGTGTTACAATGTGGGGTGTGGGGTATATCAGAGATTGTTACAGTGTGGGGTGTGTGGTATATCAGAGAGTGTTACAGTGAGGTGTGTGGGGTATATCAGAGAGTGTTACACTGAGGGGTGTGGGGTGTATCAGACAATGTTACAGTGGGTTGTGTGGGGTATATCAGAGAGTGTTACAGTGAGGGGTGCGGGGTATATCAGAGCCTGTTACAGTGAGAGGTTTGGGTTATATCAGGGAGTCTTACAGTGAGAGGTCTGGGGTATATCAGAGAGTGTTACAGTAAGGGTGTGGGGTATATTAGAGAGTTTCACAGTGAGGGGTGGGGTATATCAGAGAGTGTTACAGTGAGGGGTGTGGGGTATGTCAGAGATTGTTACAGTGTGGGGTGTGTGGTATATCATAGAGTGTTACAGTGAGGTGTGTGGGGTATATCAGAGAGTGTTACAGGAAGCGGTGGGTGTTTATCAGAGACTGTTACAGTGAGGTTTGTGGGGTATATCAGAGACTGTTACAGAGAGGGGTGTGGGGTATATCAGAGACTGTTACAGTGAGGTGTGTGGGGTATACCAGAGAGTGTTACACTGAGGGGTGTGGGGTATATCAAACAGTGTTACAGTGGGTTTTGTGGGGTATATCAGAGAGTGTTACAGTGAGGGGTGTGGGGTAAATCAGAGCCTGTTACAGTGAGGGGTGTGGGGTATATCAGAGTGTGTGACAGGAAGCGGTGGGGGGTATATCAGACAGTGTTAGAGTGCGTGGTGTGGGGTATATCAGAGAGTGTTACAATGAGGGGTGTGGGGTATATCAGCGATTGTTACAGTGTGGCCTGTGTGGTATATCAGAGAGTGTTACATTGAGGAGTGTGGGGTATATCAGAGAGTGTTACAGTGGGTTGTGCAGGGTATATCAGAGTGTGTTACAGTGAGGGGTGTGGGGTATATTAGGGAGTGTTACAGTGAGGGCTGTGGGGTATATCAGAGAGTGTTATAGTGTGGGTTGTGGGATATAGCAGAGAGTGTTACAGTGAGGAGTATGGGGTATATCAGAGAGTGTTACAGTGAGGGGTGTGGGGTCTATCAGTGTTACAGTGAGGAGTATGGGGTATATCAGAGACTGTTACAGTGAGGGGTGTGTGGTATATCAGAGTCTGTTACAGTGAGGGGTGTGGGGTATATTAGAGAGTGTCCCAGTGAGGGGTGGTGTATATCAGAGAGTGTTACTGTGAGGGGTGTGGGGTATATCAGAGACTGTTACAGTCAGTGGGGGGGGGTATATCAGAGAGTGTTACAGTGAGAGGTTTGGGTTATATCAGAGAGTGTTACATTGAGGTGTGTGGGGTATATCCCAGAGTGTTACAGTGAGGGGTGTGAGGTATATCAGAGGGTGTTACAGTGAGGGGTGTGTGGTGTATCAGAGAATGTTACAGTGAGGAGTGTGGGGTATATCAGAGAGTGTTACTGGGAGGTGTGTGGGGTAAATCAGAGAGTGTTACAGTGAGGTGTGTGGGGCTTATCAGAGACTGTTACAGTAAGGTTTATAGGGTATATCAGAGAGTGTTACAGAGAGAGGTGTGGGGTATATCAGAGACTGTTATAGTGAGGTTTGTGGGGTATACCAGAGTGTTACATTGAGGTGTGTGGGGTATATCAGACAGTGTTACAGTGAGGGGTGTGGGGTAAATCAGAGCATGTTACAGTGAGGGGTGTGGGGTATATCAGAGAGTGTTACAGTGGGTTGTGTGGGGTATATCAGTGAGTGTTACACTGAGGGGTGTGGGGTATATCAGACCGTGTTACAGTGGGTTATGTGGGGTATATCAGAGAGTGTTACAGTGAGGGGTGTGGGGTATATCAGAGACTGTTACAGTGAGGTTTTTGGGGTATATCAGAGAGTGTTACAGTGAGAGGTGTGGGTTATATCAGAGAGTCATACAGTGCGCTGTCTGGGGTATATCAGAGAGTGTTACAGTGAGCAGTGTGAGGTATGTCAGAGAGTGTTACAGTGAGGGGTGTGGGGTATATCAGAGTGTTTTACAGTGTGGAGTGTGGGGTATATCCGTGAGTGTTACAGTGAGGTGTGTGGGGTATATCAGAGAGTGTTACAGTGAGATGTGTGGGGTATATCAGAGAGTGTTACACTGAGGGGTGTGGGGTATATCAGACAGTGGCGTATATCAGAGCCTTTGACATTGAGGGGTGTGGGGTATATCAGAGAGTGTTACAGTAAGGGTGTGGGATATATCTGAGACTGTTACAGTGAGGAGTGTGGGGTATATCAGAGAGTGTTACAGTGGGTTGTGCAGGGTATATCACAGGGTGTTACAGTGAGGGGTGTGGGGTATATCAGAGAGTGTTACAGTGGGGGGTACGTGGTATATCAGAGAGTGTTACAGTGAGGAGTGTGTGGTATATCCCCGAGTATTACAGTGAGGGGTGCGTGGTATATCAGACAGTCTTACAGTGGGTGGTGTGGGGTATATCAGAGAGTGTTACAATGATGGGTTTGGAGTTTATCAGAGATTGTTACAATGTGGGGTGTGTGGTATATCAGAGAGTGTTACAGTGAGGTGTGTGGGGTATATCAGAGAGTGTTACAGGAAGCGGTGGGTGTTTATCAAAGACTGTTACAGTGAGGTTTGTGGGGTATATCAGAGAGTGTTACAGAGAGAGGTGTGAGGTATATCAGAGACTGTTATAATGAGGTTTGTGGGGTATATCAGAGTGTTACATTGAGGTGTGTGGGGTATATCAGAGAGTGTTACAGTGAGGGGTGTGGGGTAAATCAGAGCGTGTTACAGTGAGGGGTGTGGGGTATATCAGAGTGTTACATTGAGGTGTGTGGGGTATATCAGAGAGTGTTACAGTGAGGGGTGTGGGTTATATCAGAGAGTGTTACAGTGGGTTGTGTGGGGTATATCAGAGAGTGTTACAGTGAGGGGTGTGGGGTATATCAGAGACTGTTACAGTGAGGTTTTTGGGGTATATCAGAGAGTGTTACAGAGAGAGGTGTGGGTTATATCAGATTGTGTTACAGTGCGCGGTCTGGGGTATATCAGAGAGTGTTACAGTGAGCGGTGTGAGGTATGTCAGAGAGTGTTACAGTGAGGGGTGTGGGCTATATCAGAGTGTTTTACAGTGAGGAGTGTGGGGTATATCCGAGAGTGTTACAGTGAGGTGTGTGGGGTATATCAGGGAGTGTTACAGTGAGATGTGTGGGGTATATCACAGAGTGTTACACTGAGTGGTGTGGGGTATATCAGACAGTGTTACAGTGGGTTGTGTGGGGTACATCAGAGAGCGTTACAGTGAGGGGTGTGGCGTATATCAGAGCCTTTTACATTGGGGGGTGTGGGGTATATCAGAGAGTGTTACAGTAAGGGTGTGGGATATATCAGAGACTGTTACAGTGAGGTGTGTGGGGTATATCAGATTATTACAGTGAGGGGTGTAGGGTATATCAGAGAGTGTTACATTGAGGGGTGTGGGGTATATCAGAGATTGTTACAGTGAGGGGTGTGTGGTATATCAGAGAGTGTTACAGTGAGGGGTTTGGGATATATCAGAGAGTGTTATTGTGAGGGGTGGGGTACATCAGAGAGTTTTACAGTGAGGTTTGTTGTGTATTTCAGAGAGTGTCACAGTAAGGGGTGTGGGGTATATCAGAGACTGTTACTGTGAGAGGTGTGGTGTATATCAGAGAGTGTTACAGTGAGGGGTGTGGGGTATATCAGAGAGTGTTGCAGTGAGAGGTTTGGGTTATATCAGAGAGTGTTACAGTGACAGTTGTGGGGTATATCAGTGAGTGTTACAGTGAGGTGTGTGGGGTATATCCGAGAGTGTTACAGTGAGGGGTGGGGGTATATCAGAGACTGTTACAATGAGGTTTTTGGGGTATATCAGAGTGTTACAGTGAGAGGTGTGGGTCATATCAGAGTGTTACAGTGCGCGGTCTGGGGTATATCAGAGAGTGTTACAGTGAGCGGTGTGAGGTATGTCAGAGAGTGTTACAGTGAGGGGTGTGGGGTATATCAGAGTGTTTTACAGTGTGGAGTGTGGGGTATATCCGAGAGTGTTACAGTGAGGTGTGTGGGGTATATCACAGTGTGTTACAGTGAGGGCTGTGGGGTATATCAGAGAGTGTTACAGTGAGGGGTGTGGGGTATATCCGAGAGTGTTACAGTGAGGTGTGTGGGGTATATCAGAGAGTGTTACAGTGAGATGTGTGGGGTATATCAGACAGTGTTACAGTGGGTTGTGCAGGGTATATCACAGTGTGTTATAGTGAGGTGTGTGGGGTATATCAGAGAGTGTTACAGTGAGCGGTGTGGTGTATAGCAGAGAGTGCTACAGTGAGGAGTATGGGGTATATCAGAGAGTGTTACAGTGAGGAGTGTGCGGTATATCAGACAGTGTTACAGTGAGGGGTGTGGGGTATATCAGAGAGTGTTACAGTGAGTGGTGTGAGGTATATCAGAGAGTGTTACAGTGAGCGGTGTGGGGTATGTCAGAGAGTGTTACAGTGAGGGGTGTGGGGTATATCAGAGAGTGTTACAATGAGCTGTGTGGTGTATAGCAGAGAGTGCTACGGTGAGGAGTATGGGGTATATCAGAGAGTGTTACAGTGAGGGGTGTGGGGTATATCAGAGAGTGTTACAGTGAGGGGTGTTGGGTATATCAGAGAGTGTTACAGTGAGCGGTGTGGGGTATATCAGAGAGTGTTACAGTGAGGGGTGTGGGGTATATCAGAGAGTGTTACAGTGAGGGGTGCGTGGTATATCAGAGAGTGTTACAGTGAGGAGTGTGGGGTATATCCGCGAGTATTACAGTGAGGGGTGTGTCGTATATCAGAGAGTGTTACAGTGAGGTGTGTGGGGTATATCAGAGAGTGTTTCAGGAAGCGGTGGGTGTTTATCAGAGACTGTTACAGTGAGGTTTGTGGGGTATATCAGAGAGTGTTACAGAGAGAGGTGTGGGGTATATCAGAGACTGTTATAGTGAGGTTTGTGGGGTATATCAGAGTGTTACATTGAGGTGTGTGGGGTATATCAGAGAGTGTTACACTGAGGGGTGTGGGGTATATCAGACAGTGTTACAGTGGGTTGTGTGGGGTATATCAGAGAAGTTTACAGTGAGGGGTGTGGGGTATATCAGAGACTGTTACAGTGAGGTTTTTGGGGTATATCAGAGAGTGTTACAGTCAGAGGTGTGGGTTATATCAGAGAGTGTTACAGTGCGTAGTCTGGGGTATATCAGAGAGTGTTACAGTGAGCGGTGTGAGGTTTGTCAGAGAGTGTTACAGTGAGGTGTGTGGGGTATATCAGAGTGTTTTACAGTGTGGAGTGTGGGGTATATCCGAGAGTGTTACAGTGAGGTGTGTGGGGTATATCAGAGAGTGTTACAGTGAGATGTGTGGGGTATATCAGAGTGTGTTACACTGAGGGGTGTGGGGTATATCAGAGCCTTTTACATTGAGGGGTGTGGGGTATATCAGAGAGTGTTACAGTAAGGGTGTGGGATATATCAGAGAGTGTTACAGTGAGGTGTGTGGGGTATATCAGATTACTACAGTGAGGGGTGTAGGGTATATCAGAGAGTGTTACATTGAGGGGTGTGGGGTGTATCAGAGATTGTTACAGTGAGGGGTGTGTGGTATATCAGAGAGTGTTACAGTGAGGGGTTTGGGATATATCAGAGAGTTTTACTGTGAGGGGTGGGGTACATCAGAGAGTTTTACAGTGAGGTTTGTTGTGTATTTCAGGGAGTGTCACAGTGAGGGGTGTGGGGTATATCAGAGAGTGTTACACTGATGGGTGTGCGATATATCAGAGAGTGTTAAAGTGAGGGGTGTGGGGTATATCAGGGACTGTTACAGTGAGGTGTGTGGGGTATATCAAAGAGTGTTACAGTCAGGGGTGTGGGGTATATCGGAGACTGTTACAGTGAGGTGTGTGGGGTATATCAGAGAGTGTTACAGTGAGCGGTGTGGTGTATATCAGAGAGTGTTACAGTGAGGGGTGTGGGGTATATCAGAGAGTGTTGCAGTGAGAGGTTTGGGTTATATCAGAGAGTGTGACAGTGAGAGTTGTGGGGTATATCAGTGAGTGTTACAGTGAGGTGTGTGGGGTATCACCGAGAGTGTTACAGAGAGGGGTGTGGGTTATATCAGAGAGTGTTACAGTGAGGGGTGTGGGGTATATCAGAGAGTGTTACAGTGAGGGGTGTGGGGTATATTAGAGACTGTTACAGTGAGGGGTGTGGGGTATATCAGACAGTGTTACAGTGGGTGATGTGGGGGATATCAGAGAGTGTTACAATGAGTGGTTTGGGGTATTTCAGAGACTGTTAAAGTGTGGGGTGTGGGGTATATCAGAGAGTGTTACAGTGAGATGTGTGGGGTATATCAGAGAGTGTTACACTGAGGGGTGTGGGGTATATCAGACAGTGTTACAGTGGGTTGTGTGGGGTACATCAGAGAGTGTTACAGTGAGGGGTGTGGCGTATATCAGAGCCGTTTACATTTAGGGGTGTGGGGTATATCAGAGAGTGTTACCGTAAGGGTGTGGGATATATCAAAGACTGTTACAGTGAGGTGTGTGGGGTATATCAGGGAGTCTTACAGTGAGGGGTGGGGAAACCAGAGCGTGTTGCGGTGAGGGGTGTGGGGTATATCAGAGAGTGTTACAGTGAGCGGTGTGGGGTATATCAGAGACTGTTACAGTGAGGGGTGTGGGGTATATCAGACAGTGTTACAGTAAGGGGTGTGTGGTATATCAGAGAGTGTTACAGTGAGGGTTGTGGGGTATATCAGAGAGTGTTACAGTCAGGGGGTGGGGTATATCAGAGAGTGTTACAGTGAGGTGTGTGGGGTATATCAGACAGTGTTACAGTGAGGGGTGTGGGGTATATCAGAGAGTGTTTCAGTGAGGGATGTGGGGTATATCAGAGAGTGTTACAGTGAGGGTTGTGGGTATATCAGAGAGTGTTACAGTCAGGGGGTGGGGTATATCAGAGAGTGTTACAATGAGAGTTGTGGGGTATATCAGAGAGTGTTACAGTGAGCGGTGTGGGGTATATCAGAGAGTGTTACAGTGAGTGGTGTGGGTTCTATCAGAGATTGTTACAGTGATGGGTGTGTGGGATATATCAGATACTGTGACAGTGAGAGGTGTGAAGTATATCAGAGAATGTTACTGTGACTGGTGTGGGGTATATCAGAGAGTATTACAGTGAAGGGTGTGGGGTCTATCAGAGAGTGTTACAGGGAGAGGAGTGGGGTATATCAGAGAGTGTTGCAGTGAGGGTTGTGTGGTATATCAGAGAGTGTTACAGTGAGGACTGAGGGGTATATCCGAGAGTGTTACAGTGAGGGGTGTGGTGTATATCAGAGAGTGTTACAGTGAGAGGTGTGGGTTATATCAGAGCGTGTTACAATGAGAGGTAAGGGGTATATCAGAGAGTGTTACAGTGAGGAGTGTGGGGTCAATCCGCGAGTGTGAGAGTCAGGTGTGTGGGGTATATCCCAGAGTGTTACAGTGAGGGGTGTGGGGTATATCAGAGAGTGTTACAGTGAGGGGTGTGGGGTATATCAGAGAGTGTTACAGTGAGGAGTGTGGGGTATATCCGAGAGTATTACAGTGAGGGGTGTGGGGTATATCAGACATTGTTACAGTGGGTGGTGTGGGGTATATCAGAGAGTGTTACAATGAGGAGTGTGGGGTATATCAGAGATTGTTACAGTGTGGGGTGTGTGGTATATCTGAGAGTGTTACAGTGAGGGGTGTGGGGTATATCAGAGACTGTTACTGTGAGAGGTGTGGTGTATATCAGAGAGTGTTACAGTGAGGGGTGTGGGGTATATCAGAGAGTGTTGCAGTGAGAGGTTTGGGTTATATCAGAGAGTGTTACAGTGACAGTTGTGGGGTATATCAGTGAGTGTTACAGTGAGGTGTGTGGGGTATATCCGAGAGTGTTACAGTGAGGGGTGGGGGTATATCAGAGACTGTTACAATGAGGTTTTTGGGGTATATCAGAGTGTTACAGTGAGAGGTGTGGGTCATATCAGAGTGTTACAGTGCGCGGTCTGGGGTATATCAGAGAGTGTTACAGTGAGCGGTGTGAGGTATGTCAGAGAGTGTTACAGTGAGGGGTGTGGGGTATATCAGAGTGTTTTACAGTGTGGAGTGTGGGGTATATCCGAGAGTGTTACAGTGAGGTGTGTGGGGTATATCACAGTGTGTTACAGTGAGGGCTGTGGGGTATATCAGAGAGTGTTACAGTGAGGGGTGTGGGGTATATCCGAGAGTGTTACAGTGAGGTGTGTGGGGTATATCAGAGAGTGTTACAGTGAGATGTGTGGGGTATATCAGACAGTGTTACAGTGGGTTGTGCAGGGTATATCACAGTGTGTTATAGTGAGGTGTGTGGGGTATATCAGAGAGTGTTACAGTGAGCGGTGTGGTGTATAGCAGAGAGTGCTACAGTGAGGAGTATGGGGTATATCAGAGAGTGTTACAGTGAGGAGTGTGCGGTATATCAGACAGTGTTACAGTGAGGGGTGTGGGGTATATCAGAGAGTGTTACAGTGAGTGGTGTGAGGTATATCAGAGAGTGTTACAGTGAGCGGTGTGGGGTATGTCAGAGAGTGTTACAGTGAGGGGTGTGGGGTATATCAGAGAGTGTTACAATGAGCTGTGTGGTGTATAGCAGAGAGTGCTACGGTGAGGAGTATGGGGTATATCAGAGAGTGTTACAGTGAGGGGTGTGGGGTATATCAGAGAGTGTTACAGTGAGGGGTGTTGGGTATATCAGAGAGTGTTACAGTGAGCGGTGTGGGGTATATCAGAGAGTGTTACAGTGAGGGGTGTGGGGTATATCAGAGAGTGTTACAGTGAGGGGTGCGTGGTATATCAGAGAGTGTTACAGTGAGGAGTGTGGGGTATATCCGCGAGTATTACAGTGAGGGGTGTGTCGTATATCAGAGAGTGTTACAGTGAGGTGTGTGGGGTATATCAGAGAGTGTTTCAGGAAGCGGTGGGTGTTTATCAGAGACTGTTACAGTGAGGTTTGTGGGGTATATCAGAGAGTGTTACAGAGAGAGGTGTGGGGTATATCAGAGACTGTTATAGTGAGGTTTGTGGGGTATATCAGAGTGTTACATTGAGGTGTGTGGGGTATATCAGAGAGTGTTACACTGAGGGGTGTGGGGTATATCAGACAGTGTTACAGTGGGTTGTGTGGGGTATATCAGAGAAGTTTACAGTGAGGGGTGTGGGGTATATCAGAGACTGTTACAGTGAGGTTTTTGGGGTATATCAGAGAGTGTTACAGTCAGAGGTGTGGGTTATATCAGAGAGTGTTACAGTGCGTAGTCTGGGGTATATCAGAGAGTGTTACAGTGAGCGGTGTGAGGTTTGTCAGAGAGTGTTACAGTGAGGTGTGTGGGGTATATCAGAGTGTTTTACAGTGTGGAGTGTGGGGTATATCCGAGAGTGTTACAGTGAGGTGTGTGGGGTATATCAGAGAGTGTTACAGTGAGATGTGTGGGGTATATCAGAGTGTGTTACACTGAGGGGTGTGGGGTATATCAGAGCCTTTTACATTGAGGGGTGTGGGGTATATCAGAGAGTGTTACAGTAAGGGTGTGGGATATATCAGAGAGTGTTACAGTGAGGTGTGTGGGGTATATCAGATTACTACAGTGAGGGGTGTAGGGTATATCAGAGAGTGTTACATTGAGGGGTGTGGGGTGTATCAGAGATTGTTACAGTGAGGGGTGTGTGGTATATCAGAGAGTGTTACAGTGAGGGGTTTGGGATATATCAGAGAGTTTTACTGTGAGGGGTGGGGTACATCAGAGAGTTTTACAGTGAGGTTTGTTGTGTATTTCAGGGAGTGTCACAGTGAGGGGTGTGGGGTATATCAGAGAGTGTTACACTGATGGGTGTGCGATATATCAGAGAGTGTTAAAGTGAGGGGTGTGGGGTATATCAGGGACTGTTACAGTGAGGTGTGTGGGGTATATCAAAGAGTGTTACAGTCAGGGGTGTGGGGTATATCGGAGACTGTTACAGTGAGGTGTGTGGGGTATATCAGAGAGTGTTACAGTGAGCGGTGTGGTGTATATCAGAGAGTGTTACAGTGAGGGGTGTGGGGTATATCAGAGAGTGTTGCAGTGAGAGGTTTGGGTTATATCAGAGAGTGTGACAGTGAGAGTTGTGGGGTATATCAGTGAGTGTTACAGTGAGGTGTGTGGGGTATCACCGAGAGTGTTACAGAGAGGGGTGTGGGTTATATCAGAGAGTGTTACAGTGAGGGGTGTGGGGTATATCAGAGAGTGTTACAGTGAGGGGTGTGGGGTATATTAGAGACTGTTACAGTGAGGGGTGTGGGGTATATCAGACAGTGTTACAGTGGGTGATGTGGGGGATATCAGAGAGTGTTACAATGAGTGGTTTGGGGTATTTCAGAGACTGTTAAAGTGTGGGGTGTGGGGTATATCAGAGAGTGTTACAGTGAGATGTGTGGGGTATATCAGAGAGTGTTACACTGAGGGGTGTGGGGTATATCAGACAGTGTTACAGTGGGTTGTGTGGGGTACATCAGAGAGTGTTACAGTGAGGGGTGTGGCGTATATCAGAGCCGTTTACATTTAGGGGTGTGGGGTATATCAGAGAGTGTTACCGTAAGGGTGTGGGATATATCAAAGACTGTTACAGTGAGGTGTGTGGGGTATATCAGGGAGTCTTACAGTGAGGGGTGGGGAAACCAGAGCGTGTTGCGGTGAGGGGTGTGGGGTATATCAGAGAGTGTTACAGTGAGCGGTGTGGGGTATATCAGAGACTGTTACAGTGAGGGGTGTGGGGTATATCAGACAGTGTTACAGTAAGGGGTGTGTGGTATATCAGAGAGTGTTACAGTGAGGGTTGTGGGGTATATCAGAGAGTGTTACAGTCAGGGGGTGGGGTATATCAGAGAGTGTTACAGTGAGGTGTGTGGGGTATATCAGACAGTGTTACAGTGAGGGGTGTGGGGTATATCAGAGAGTGTTTCAGTGAGGGATGTGGGGTATATCAGAGAGTGTTACAGTGAGGGTTGTGGGTATATCAGAGAGTGTTACAGTCAGGGGGTGGGGTATATCAGAGAGTGTTACAATGAGAGTTGTGGGGTATATCAGAGAGTGTTACAGTGAGCGGTGTGGGGTATATCAGAGAGTGTTACAGTGAGTGGTGTGGGTTCTATCAGAGATTGTTACAGTGATGGGTGTGTGGGATATATCAGATACTGTGACAGTGAGAGGTGTGAAGTATATCAGAGAATGTTACTGTGACTGGTGTGGGGTATATCAGAGAGTATTACAGTGAAGGGTGTGGGGTCTATCAGAGAGTGTTACAGGGAGAGGAGTGGGATATATCAGAGAGTGTTGCAGTGAGGGTTGTGTGGTATATCAGAGAGTGTTACAGTGAGGACTGAGGGGTATATCCGAGAGTGTTACAGTGAGGGGTGTGGTGTATATCAGAGAGTGTTACAGTGAGAGGTGTGGGTTATATCAGAGCGTGTTACAATGAGAGGTAAGGGGTATATCAGAGAGTGTTACAGTGAGGAGTGTGGGGTCAATCCGCGAGTGTGAGAGTCAGGTGTGTGGGGTATATCCCAGAGTGTTACAGTGAGGGGTGTGGGGTATATCAGAGAGTGTTACAGTGAGGGGTGTGGGGTATATCAGAGAGTGTTACAGTGAGGAGTGTGGGGTATATCCGAGAGTATTACAGTGAGGGGTGTGGGGTATATCAGACATTGTTACAGTGGGTGGTGTGGGGTATATCAGAGAGTGTTACAATGAGGAGTGTGGGGTATATCAGAGATTGTTACAGTGTGGGGTGTGTGGTATATCTGAGAGTGTTACAGTGAGGGGTGTGGGGTATAGCAGAGAGTGTTACAGTAAGGGGGGTGGCGTATATCAGAGAATGTTACAGTGAGGGGTGTGGGGTATATCAGAGTGTTTTACAGTGTGGAGTGCGGGGTATATCCGAGAGTGTTACAGTGAGGTGTGTGGGGTATATCAGAGAGTGTTACAGTGAGATGTGTGGGGTATATCAGACAGTGTTACAGTGGGTTGTGTGGGATACATCAGAGAGTGTTACAGTGAAGGGTGTGGCGTATATCAGAGCCTTTTACATTGAGGGGTGTGGGGTATATCAGAGAGTGTTACAGTAAGGGTGTGGGATATATCAGAGACTGTTACAGTGAGGAGTGTGGGGTATATCAGAGAGTGTTACAGTGGGTTGTGCAGGGTATATCACAGTGTGTTACAGTGAGGTGTGTGGGGTATATCAGAGAGTGTTACAGTGAGCGGTGTGGTGTATAGCAGAGAGTGCTACAGTGAGGAGTATGGGGTATATCAGAGAGTGTTACAGTGAGGAGTGTGCGGTATATCAGACAGTGTTACAGTGAGGGGTGTGGGGTATATCAGAGAGTGTTACAGTGAGTGGTGTGAGGTATATCAGAGAGTGTTACAGTGAGCGGTGTGGGGTATGTCAGAGAGTGTTACAGTGAGGGGTGTGGGGTATGTCAGAGAGTGTTACAGTGAGGGGTGCGTGGTATATCAGAGAGTGTTACAGTGAGGAGTGTGGGGTATATCAGAGAGTGTTACAGTGAGGGGTGTGAGGTATATCAGAGAGTGTTACAGTGAGCGGTGTGGGGTATGTCAGAGAGTGTTACAGTGAGGGGTGTGGGGTATATCAGAGAGTGTTACAATGAGCTGTGTGGTGTATAGCAGAGAGTGCTACGGTGAGGAGTATGGGGTATATCAGAGAGTGTTACAGTGAGGGGTGTGGGGTATATCAGAAAGTGTTACATTGAGGGTGTGGGGTATATCAGAGAGTGTTACAGTGAGGGGTGTTGGGTATATCAGAGAGTGTTACAGTGAGCGGTGTGGGGTATGTCAGAGAGTGTTACAGTGAGGGGTGTGGGGTATATCAGAGAGTGTTACAGTGAGGGGTGCGTGGTATATCAGAGAGTGTTACAGTGAGGAGTGTGGGGTATATCCGCGAGTATTACAGTGAGGGGTGTGGGGTATATCAGAGAGTGTTACATTGAGGGGTGTGGGGTATATCAGAGAGTGTTACATTGAGGGGTGTGGGGTTTATCAGAGATGGTTACAATGTGGGGTGTGTGGTATATCAGAGAGTGTTACAGTGAGGTGTGTGGGGTATATCAGAGAGTGTTTCAGGAAGCGGTGGGTGTTTATCAGAGACTGTTACACTGAGGTTTGTGGGGTATATCAGAGAGTGTTACAGAGAGAGGTGTTGGGTATATCAGAGACTGTTATAGTGAGGTTTGTGGGGTATATCAGAGTGTTACATTGAGGTGTGTGGGGTATATCAGAGAGTGTTACACTGAGGGGTGTGGGGTATATCAGACCGTGTTACAGTGGGTTGTGTGGGGTATATCAGAGAAGTTTACAGTGAGGGGTGTGGGGTATATCAGAGACTGTTACAGTGAGGTTTTTGGGGTATATCAGAGAGTGTTACAGTGAGAGGTGTGGGTTATATCAGAGAGTGTTACAGTGCGCAGTCTGGGGTATATCAGAGAGTGTTACAGTGAGCGGTGTGAGGTTTGTCAGAGAGTGTTACAGTGAGGTGTGTGGGGTATATCAGAGTGTTTTACAGTGTGGAGTGTGGGGTATATCCGAGAGTGTTACAGTGAGGTGTGTGGGGTATATCAGAGAGTGTTACAGTGAGATGTTTGGGGTATATCAGAGAGTGTTACACTGAGGGGTGTGGGGTATATCAGACAGTGTTACAGTGGGTTGTGTGGGGTACATCAGAGAGCGTTACAGTGAGGGGTGTGGCGTATATCAGAGCCTTTTACATTGAGGGGTGTGGGGTATATCAGAGAGTGTTACAGTAAGGGTGTGGGATATATCAGAGACTGTTACAGTGAGGTGTGTGGGGTATATCAGATTACTACAGTGAGGGGTGTAGGGTATATCAGAGAGTGTTACATTGAGGGGTGTGGGGTGTATCAGAGATTGTTACAGTGAGGGGTGTGTGGTATATCAGAGAGTGTTACAGTGAGCGGTGTGGGCTATGTCAGAGAGTGTTACAGTGAGGGGTGTGGGGTATATCAGAGAGTGTTACAGTGAGGGGTGTGGGGTATATCAGAGAGTGTTACAGTGAGGAGTGTGGGGTATATCCGAGAGTATTACAGTGAGGGGTGTGGGGTATATCAGACAGTGTTACAGTGGGTGGTGTGGGGTATATCAGAGAGTGTTACAATGAGGAGTGTGGGGTATATCAGAGATTGTTACAGTGTGGGGTGTGTGGTATATCTGAGAGTGTTACAGTGAGGGGTGTGGGGTATATCAGAGAGTGTTACAGTAAGGGGGGTGGCGTATATCAGAGAATGTTACAGTGAGGGGTGTGGGGTATGTCAGAGAGTGTTACAGTGAGGGGTGTGGGGTATATCAGAGAGTGTTACAATGAGCTGTGTGGTGTATAGCAGAGAGTGCTACGGTGAGGAGTATGGGGTATATCAGAGAGTGTTACAGTGAGGGGTGTGGGGTATATCAGAAAGTGTTACAGTGAGGGTGTGGGGTATATCAGAGAGTGTTACAGTGAGGGGTGTTGGGTATATCAGAGAGTGTTACAGTGAGCGGTGTGGGGTATGTCAGAGAGTGTTACAGTGAGGGGTGTGGGGTATATCAGAGAGTGTTACAGTGAGGGGTGCGTGGTATATCAGAGAGTGTTACAGTGAGGAGTGTGGGGTATATCCGCGAGTATTACAGTGAGGGGTGTGGGGTATATCAGAGAGTGTTACATTGAGGGGTGTGGGGTTTATCAGAGATGGTTACAATGTGGGGTGTGTGGTATATCAGAGAGTGTTACAGTGAGGTGTGTGGGGTATATCAGAGAGTGTTTCAGGAAGCGGTGGGTGTTTATCAGAGACTGTTACACTGAGGTTTGTGGGGTATATCAGAGAGTGTTACAGAGAGAGGTGTTGGGTATATCAGAGACTGTTATAGTGAGGTTTGTGGGGTATATCAGAGTGTTACATTGAGGTGTGTGGGGTATATCAGAGAGTGTTACACTGAGGGGTGTGGGGTATATCAGACCGTGTTACAGTGGGTTGTGTGGGGTATATCAGAGAAGTTTACAGTGAGGGGTGTGGGGTATATCAGAGACTGTTACAGTGAGGTTTTTGGGGTATATCAGAGAGTGTTACAGTGAGAGGTGTGGGTTATATCAGAGAGTGTTACAGTGCGCAGTCTGGGGTATATCAGAGAGTGTTACAGTGAGCGGTGTGAGGTTTGTCAGAGAGTGTTACAGTGAGGTGTGTGGGGTATATCAGAGTGTTTTACAGTGTGGAGTGTGGGGTATATCCGAGAGTGTTACAGTGAGGTGTGTGGGGTATATCAGAGAGTGTTACAGTGAGATGTTTGGGGTATATCAGAGAGTGTTACACTGAGGGGTGTGGGGTATATCAGACAGTGTTACAGTGGGTTGTGTGGGGTACATCAGAGAGCGTTACAGTGAGGGGTGTGGCGTATATCAGAGCCTTTTGCATTGAGGGGTGTGGGGTATATCAGAGAGTGTTACAGTAAGGGTGTGGGATATATCAGAGACTGTTACAGTGAGGTGTGTGGGGTATATCAGATTACTACAGTGAGGGGTGTAGGGTATATCAGAGAGTGTTACATTGAGGGGTGTGGGGTGTATCAGAGATTGTTACAGTGAGGGGTGTGTGGTATATCAGAGAGTGTTACAGTGAGCGGTGTGGGCTATGTCAGAGAGTGTTACAGTGAGGGGTGTGGGGTATATCAGAGAGTGTTACAGTGAGGGGTGTGGGGTATATCAGAGAGTGTTACAGTGAGGAGTGTGGGGTATATCCGAGAGTATTACAGTGAGTGGTGTGGGGTATATCAGACAGTGTTACAGTGGGTGGTGTGGGGTATATCAGAGAGTGTTACAATGAGGAGTGTGGGGTATATCAGAGATTGTTACAGTGTGGGGTGTGTGGTATATCTGAGAGTGTTACAGTGAGGGGTGTGGGGTATATCAGAGAGTGTTACAGTAAGGGGGGTGGCGTATATCAGAGAATGTTACAGTGAGGGGTGTGGGGTATATCAGAGTGTTTTACAGTGTGGAGTGTGGGGTATATCCGAGAGTGTTACAGTGAGGTGTGTGGGGTATATCAGAGAGTGTTACAGTGAGATGTGTGGGGTATATCAGACAGTGTTACAGTGGGTTGTGTGGGATACATCAGAGAGTGTTACAGTGAAGGGTGTGGCGTATATCAGAGCCTTTTACATTGAGGGGTGTGGGGTATATCAGAGAGTGTTACAGTAAGGGTGTGGGATTTATCAGAGACTGTTACAGTGAGGAGTGTGGGGTATATCAGAGAGTGTTACAGTGGGTTGTGCAGGGTATATCACAGTGTGTTACAGTGAGGTGTGTGGGGTATATCAGAGAGTGTTACAGTGAGCGGTGTGGTGTATAGCAGAGAGTGCTACAGTGAGGAGTATGGGGTATATCAGAGAGTGTTACAGTGAGGAGTGTGCGGTATATCAGACAGTGTTACAGTGAGGGGTGTGGGGTATATCAGAGAGTGTTACAGTGAGTGGTGTGAGGTATATCAGAGAGTGTTACAGTGAGCGGTGTGGGGTATGTCAGAGAGTGTTACAGGGAGGGGTGTGGTGTATGTCAGAGATTGTTACAGTGAGGGGTGTGTGGTATATCAGAGAGTGTTACAGTGAGGGGTTTGGGATATATCAGAGAGTGTTACTGTGAGGGGTGGGGTACATCAGAGAGTTTTACAGTGAGGTTTGTTGTGTATTTCAGGGAGTGTCACAGTGAGGGGTGTGGGGTATATCAGAGAGTGTTACACTGATGGGTGTGCGATATATCAGAGAGTGTTAAAGTGAGGGGTGTGGGGTATATCAGGGACTGTTACAGTGAGGTGTGTGGGGTATATCAAAGAGTGTTACAGTCAGGGGTGTGGGGTATATCGGAGACTGTTACAGTGAGGTGTGTGGGGTATATCAGAGAGTGTTACAGTGAGGGGTGTGGGGTATATCAGAGAGTGTTACAGTGAGCGGTGTGGTGTATATCAGAGAGTGTTACAGTGAGGGGTGTGGGGTATATCAGAGAGTGTTACAGTGAGGGTTTGTGGGGTATATCAGAGAGTGTTGCAGTGAGAGGTTTGGGTTATATCAGAGAGTGTTACAGTGAGAGTTGTGGGGTATATCAGTGAGTGTTACAGTGAGGTGTGTGGGATATCTCCGAGAGTGTTACAGAGAGGGGTGTGAGGTATATCAGAGAATGTTACAGTGAGGAGTGTGGGGTATATCAGAAAGTGTTACAGTGAGGGGTGTGGGGTATATCAGACAGTATTACAGTGGGGGTGTGGAGTATATCAGTGAGTATTACAGTGAGGGGTGTGGGGTATATCAGAGAGTGTTACAGTAAGGGGGGTGGCGTATATCAGAGAATGTTACAGTGAGGGGTGTGGGGTATATCAGACAGTGTTACAGTGGGTGGTGTGGGGTATATCAGAGAGTGTTACAATGAGTGGTTTGGGGTATTTCAGAGACTGTTAAAGTGTGGGGTGTGGGGTATATCAGAGAGTGTTACAGTGAGGGGTGTGTGGTATATCAGAGAGTGTTACAGTGAGATGTGTGGGGTATATCAGAGAGTGTTACAATGAGGGGTGTGGGGTATATCAGACAGTGTTACAGTGGGTTGTGTGGGGTACATCAGAGAGTGTTACAGTGAGGGGTGTGGCGTATATCAGAGCCTTTTACATTTAGGGGTGTGGGGTATATCAGAGAGTGTTACCGTAAGGGTGTGGGATATATCGGAGACTGTTACACTGAGGTGTGTGGGGTATATCAGGGAGTCTTACAGTGAGAGATCTGGGATATATCAGAGAGTGTTACAGTAAGGCTGTGGGGTATATCAGAGACTGTTACAGTGAGGGGTGTGGGGTATATTAGAGAGTGTCACAGTGAGGGGTGGGGAAAGCAGAGCGTGTTGCGGTGAGGGGTGTGGGGTATATCAGAGAGTGTTACAGTGAGCGGTGTGGGGTATATCAGAGACTGTTACAGTGAGGTGTGTGGGGTATATCAGAGAGTGTTACAGTGAGGGGTGTGGTGTATATCAGAGACTGTTACAGTGAGGGGTGTGTGGTATCTCAATGCCTGTTACAGTGAGGTGTGTGTATTATATCAGAGAGTGTTACAGGAAGCGGTGGGGGTTTATCAGAGACTGTTACAGTGAGGTTTGTGGGGTATATCAGAGAGTGTTACAGAGAGGGGTGTGGGGTATATCAGAGACTGTTACAGTGAGGGGTGTGTGGTATATCAGAGAGTGTTACAGTGAGGAGTGTGGGGTATATCTGAGAGTATTACAGTGAGGGGTGTGGGGTGTATCAGACAGTGTTACAGTGGGTGGTGTGGGGTATATCAGAGAATGTCACAGTGAGGGGTGTGGGGTATATCAGAGACTGTTACAGTGAGTTGTGTGGGGTATATCAGAGAGTGTTACATTGAGGGGTGTGGTGTATATCAGAGAGTGTTTCAGTGAGGGATGTGTGGTATATCAATGCATGTTACAGTGAGGTGTGTGGGGTATATCAGAGAGTGTGACAGGAAGTGGTGGGGGTTTATCAGAGACTGTTACAGTGAAGTTTGTGGGGTATATCAGATAGTGTTACAGAGAGGGGTGTGGGGTATATCAGAGACTATTACAGTGAGGTGTGTGGGGTATATCAGAGAGTGTTACAGTGAGGGGTGTGGGGTATATCAGAGAGTGTTACAGTGAGAGTTGTGGGGTACATCAGAGAGTGTTACAGTGAGGTCTGTGGGGTATATCCGAGAGTGTTACAGTGAGGTGTGTGAGGTATATTAGACAGTGTTACAGTGGGGGGTGTGGGTTATATCATAGAGTGTTACTGTGAGTGGTGTGGGGTATATCAGAGAGTTTTACAGTGAGCAGTGTGGGGTATATCAGAGAGTGTTACAGTAAGTGGTGTGGCGTATATCAGAGAGTGTTACAGTGAGGGGTGGGGATATATCAGAGAGTGTTACAGTGAGATGTGGGGTATATCAGAGAGTGTTACAGTGAGGTGTGTGGGGTATATCAGAGTGTGTTACAGTGAGGGGTGTGGGGTATATCAGAGACTGTTACAGTGAGTTGTGTGGGGTATATCAGAGAGTGTTACATTAAGGGGTGTGATGTATATCAGAGACTGTTACAGTGAGGGATGTGTGGTATATCAATGCCTGTTACAGTGAGGTG
This sequence comes from Isurus oxyrinchus, assembly GCA_026770705.1. Taxonomy (NCBI): domain Eukaryota; kingdom Metazoa; phylum Chordata; class Chondrichthyes; order Lamniformes; family Lamnidae; genus Isurus; species Isurus oxyrinchus. The sequence continues at coordinate 54,107 of JANJGN010001333.1, forward strand.
TGTGGGGTATATCAGAGAGTGTGACAGGAAGCGGTGGGGGTTTATCAGAGACTGTTACAATGAGGTTTGTGGGGTATATCAGAGAGTGTTACAGAGAGGGGTGTGGGGTATATCAGAGACTATTACAGTGAGGTGTGTGGGGTATATCAGAGAGTGTTACAGTGAGGGGTGTGGGGTATATCAGAGAGTGTTACAGTGAGGGGTGTGGGGTATATCAGAGAGTGTTACAGTGAGGGGTGTGGGGTATATCAGAGAGTGTTACAGTGAGGGGTGTGTGGTATCTCAATGCCTGCTACAGTGAGGTGTGTGTATTATATCAGAGAGTGTTACAGGAAGCGGTGGGGGTTTATCAGAGACTGTTACAGTGAGGTTTGTGGGGTATATCAGAGAGTGTTACAGAGAGGGGTGTGGGGTATATCAGAGACTGTTACAGTGAGGGGTGTGTGGTATATCAGAGAGTGTTACAGTGAGGAGTGTGGGGTATATCTGAGAATATTACAGTGAGGGGTGTGGGGTGTATCAGACAGTGTTACAGTGGGTGGTGTGGGGTATATCAGAGAATGTCACAGTGAGGGGTGTGGGGTATATCAGAGACTGTTACAGTGAGTTGTGTGGGGTATATCAGAGAGTGTTACATTGAGGGGTGTGGTGTATATCAGAGACTGTTTCAGTGAGGGATGTGTGGTATATCAATGCCTGTTACAGTGAGGTGTGTGGCGTATATCAGAGAGTGTGACAGGAAGCGGTGGGGGTTTATCAGAGACTGTTACAGTGAAGTTTGTGGGGTATATCAGAGAGTGTTACAGAGAGGGGTGTGGGGTATATCAGAGACTATTACAGTGAGGTGTGTGGGGTATATCAGAGAGTGTTACAGTGAGGGGTGTGGGGTATATCACAGAGTGTTACAGTGAGAGTTGTGGGGTACATCAGAGAGTGTTACAGTGAGGTCTGTGGGGTATATCCGAGAGTGTTACAGTGAGGTGTGTGAGGTATATTCGAGGATGTTACAGTAAGGGGTGTGTGGTGTATCAGAGAATGTTACAGTGAGGAGTGTGGGGTATATTAGACAGTGTTACAGTGGGGGGTGTGGGTTATATCATAGAGTGTTACTGTGAGTGGTGTGGGGTATATCAGAGAGTTTTACAGTGAGCAGTGTGGGGTATATCAGAGAGTGTTACAGTAAGTGGTGTGGCGTATATCAGAGAGTGTTACAGTGAGGGGTGGGGATATATCAGAGAGTGTTACAGTGAGATGTGGGGTATATCAGAGAGTGTTACAGTGAGGTGTGTGGGGTATATCAGAGAGTGTTACAGTGAGCGGTGTGGGGTATATCAGAGACTGTTACAGTGAGTTGTGTGGGGTATATCAGAGAGTGTTCCATTGAGGGGTGTGGTGTATATCAGAGACTGTTTCAGTGAGGGATATGTGGTATATCAATGCCAGTTACAGTGAGGTGTGTGGGGTATATCAGAGAGTGTTACTGTGAGTGGTGTGGGGTATATCAGAGAGTTTTACAGTGAGCAGTGTGGGGTATATCAGAGAGTGTTACAGTAAGTGGTGTGGCGTATATCAGAGAGTGTTACAGTGAGGGGTTGGGATATATCAGAGAGTGTTACAGTGAGATGTGGGGTATATCAGCGAGTGTTACAGTGAGGTGTGTGGGGTATATCAGAGAGTGTTACAGTGAGGGGTGTGGGGTATATCAGAGAGTGTTACAGTGAGGTGTGTGGGGTATATCAGAGTGTGTTACAGTGAGGGGTGTGGGGTATATCAGAGACTGTTACAGTGAGTTGTGTGGGGTATATCAGAGAGTGTTACATTAAGGGGTGTGATGTATATCAGAGACTGTTACAGTGAGGGATGTGTGGTATATCAATGCCTGTTACAGTGAGGTGTGTGGGGTATATCAGAGAGTGTGACAGGAAGCGGTGGGGGTTTATCAGAGACTGTTACAGTGAGGTTTGTGGGGTATATCAGAGAGTGTTTCAGAGAGGGGTGTGGGGTATATCAGAGACTATTACAGTGAGGTGTGTGGGGTATATCAGAGTGTGTTACAGTGAGGGGTGTGGGGTATATCAGAGAGTGTTACAGTGAGGGGTGTGGGGTATATCAGAGAGTGTTACAGTGAGAGGTCTGGGGTATATCAGAGAGTGTTACAGTGAGGTGTGTGGGGTATATCAGAGAGTGTTACAGTGAGGGGTGTGGGGTATATCAGAGAGTGTTACACTGAGGGGTGTGGGGTATATCAGAGGGTGTTACAGTGAGGGGTGTGTGGTGGATCAGAGAATGTCACAGTGAGGAGTGTGGGGTATATCAGAGAGTGTTACAGTGAGGGGTGTGGGGTATATTAGACAGTGTTACAGTGGGGGGTGTGGGGTATATCAGAGAGTGTTACAGTGGGGGGTGTGGGTTATATCATAGAGTGTTACTATGTGGGGTGTGGTGTATATCAGAGAGTGTTACAGTGAGGGGTGGGGGTATATCACCGAGTGTTACAGTGAGGTATGGGGTATATCAGGGAGTGTTACAGTGAGGGGTGTGCGGTATATCAGAGAGTGTTACAGTGATGGTTTTGGGGTATATCAGAGAGTGTTACAGTGAGGTGTGTGGGGTATATCAGAGAGTGTTACAGTGTGTTGTGCGGTATGTCAGTGAGTGTTACAGTGAGGGGTGTGGGGTATATCAGAGAGTGTTACAGTGAGGGGTGTGTGCTATATCAGAGAGTGTTACAGTGAGGAGTGTGGGGTATATCCGAGAGTATTACAGTGAGGGGTGTGGGGTATATCAGACAGTGTTACAGTGGGTGGTGTGGGGTATATCAGAGCGTGTTACAATGAGGGGTGTGGGGTATATCAGAGAGTGTTACAGTGAGGGGTTTGGGATATATCAGAGAGTGTTACAGTGAGGGGTGGGGTATATCAGAGAGTTTTACACTGAGGGGTGTGCAATATATCAGAGAGTGTTACAGTGAGGGGTGTGGGGTATATCAGAGACTGTTACAGTGATGTGTGTGGGGTATATCAGAGAGTGTTACAGTGAGGGGTGTGGGGTATATCAGAGACTGTTACAGTGAGGGGTGTGGGGTATATCAGAGAGTGTTACAGTGAGGGGTGTGGTGTATATCAGAGCCTGTTACAGTGAGGGGTGTGGAGTATATCAGAGAGTGTTACACTGAGGGGTGTGGGGTATATAAGAGAGTCTTACGGTGAGGAGTGTGGGGTATATCCGAGAGTATTACAGTGAGGGGTGTGGGGTATATCAAACAGTGTTACAGTGGGTGGTGTGGGGTATATCCGAGCGTGTTACAATGAGGGGTGTGGGGTATATCAGAGAGTGTTACAGTGAGGGGTTTGGGATATATCAGAGAGTGTTACTGTGAATGGTGGGGTATATCAGAGAGTTTTACACTGAGGGGTGTGCAATATATCAGGGAGTGTTACAGTGAGGGGTGTGGGGTATATCAGAGACTGTTACAGTGATGTGTGTGGGGTATATCAGAGAGTGTTACAATGAGGGGTGTGGGGTATATCAGAGACTGCTACATTGAGGTGTGTGGGGTATATCAGAGAGTGTTACAGTGAGGGGTGTGGTGTATATCAGAGACTGTTACAGTGAGGGGTGTGTGGTATCTCAGTGCCTGTTACAGTGAGGTGTGTGGATTATATCAGAGAGTGTTACAGGAAGCGGAGGGGGTTTATCAGAGACTGTTACAGTGAGGTGTGTGGGGCATATCAGAGAGTGTTACAGTGAGGGGTCTGGTGTATATCAGAGACTGTTACAGTGAGGGGTGTGTCGTATCTCAATGCCTGTTACAGTGAGGTGTGTGTATTATATCAGAGAGTGTTACAGGAAGCGGTGGGGGTTTATCAGAGACTGTTACAGTGAGTTTTGTGGGGTATATCAGAGACTGTTACAGTGAGGGGTGTGTGGTATATCAGAGAGTGTTACAGTGAGGAGTGTGGGGTATATCTGAGAGTATTACAGTGAGGGGTGTGGGGTGTATCAGACAGTGTTACAGTGGGTGGTGTGGGGTATATCAGAGAATGTCACAGTGAGGGGTGTGGGGTATATCAGAGAGTGTTACAGTGAGGAGTATGGGGTATATCAGAGAGTGTCACAGTGAGGGGTGTGGGGTATATCAGACAGTGTTACAGTGAGAGTTGTGGGGTATATCAGAGAGTGTTACAGTGAGGTCTGTGGGGTATATCCGAGAGTGTTACAGTGAGGTGTGTGAGGTATATCAGAGGATGTTACAGTGAGGGGTGTGTGGTGTATCAGAGAATGTTACAGTGAGGAGTGTGGGGTATATTAGACAGTGTTACAGTGGGGGGTGTGGGTTATATCATAGAGTGTTACTGTGAGTGGTGTGGGGTATATCAGAGAGTTTTACAGTGAGCAGTGTGGGGTATATCAGAGAGTGTTACAGTAAGTGGTGTGGCGTATATCAGAAAGTGTTACAGTGAGGGGTGGGGATATATCAGAGAGTGTTACAGTGAGATGTGGGGTATATCTGAGAGTGTTACAATGAGGTGTGTGGGGTATATCAGAGTGTGTTACAGTGAGGGGTGTGGGGTATATCAGAGACTGTTACAGTGAGTTGTGTGGGGTATATCAGAGAGTGTTACATTAAGGGGTGTGATGTATATCAGAGACTGTTACAGTGAGGGATGTGTGGTATATCAATGCCTGTTACAGTGAGGTGTGTGGGGTATATCAGAGCGTGTGACAGGAAGCGGTGGGGGTTTATCAGAGACTGTTACAGTGAGGTTTCTGGGGTATATCAGAGAGTGTTACAGAGAGGGGTGTGGGGTATATCAGAGACTATTACAGTGAGTTGTGTGGGGTATATCAGAGAGTGTTACAGTGAGGGGTGTGGGGTATATCAGAGAGTGTTACAGTGAGGGGTGTGGGGTATATCAGAGAGTGTTACAGTGAGAGGTCTGGGGTATATCAGAGAGTGTTACAGTGAGGTGTGTGGGGTATATCAGAGAGTGTTACAGTGAGGGGTGTGGGGTATATCAGAGAGTGTTACACTGAGGGGTGTGGGGTATATCAGAGGGTGTTACAGTGAGGGGTGTGTGGTGTATCAGAGAATGTCACAGTGAGGAGTGTGTGGTATATCAGAGAGTATTACAGTGAGGGGTGTGGGGTATATTAGACAGTGTTTCAGTGGGGGGTGTGGGGTATATCAGAGAGTGTTACAGTGGGGGGTGTGGGTTATATCATAGAGTGTTACTGTGAGGGGTGTGGGGTATATCAGAGAGTGTTACAGTGAGGGGTGGGGGTATATCAGAGAGTGTTACAGTGAGGTATGGGGTATATCAGAGAGTGTTACAGTGAGGGGTGTGCGGTATATCAGAGAGTGTTACAGTGAGGGTTTTGGGGTATATCAGAGAGTGTTACAGTGAGGTGTGTGGGGTATATCAGAGACTGTTACAGTGTGTTGTGCGGTATGTCAGTGAGTGTTACAGTGAGGGGTGTGGGGTTTATCAGAGAGTGTTACAGTGAGGGGTGTGTGGTATATCAGAGAGTGTTACACTGAGGAGTGTGTGGTATATCCGAGAGTATTACAGTGAGGGGTGTGGGGTATATCAGACAGTGTTACAGTGTGTGGTGTGGGGTATATCAGAGCGTGTTACAATGAGGGGTGTGGGGTATATCAGAGAGTGTTACAGTGAGGTGTGTGGGGTATATCAGAGAGTGTTACAGTGAGGGGTGTGGGGTATATCAGAGAGTGTTACAGTGAGAGTTCTGGGGTATATCAGAGAGTGTTACAGTGAGGGGTGTGGGGTATATCAGAGAGTGTTATACTGAGGTGTGTGGGGTATATCAGAGGGTGTTACAGTGAGGGGTGTGTGGTGTATCAGAGAATGTCATAGTGAGGAGTGTGGGGTATATCAGAGAGTGTTACAGTGAGCGGTGTGGGGTATATTAGACAGTGTTACAGTGGGGGGTGTGGGGTATATCAGAGAGTGTTACAGTGGGGGGTGTGGGTTATATCATAAAGTGTTACTATGAGGGGTGTGGTGTATATCAGAGAGTGTTACAGTGAGGGGTGGGGGTATATCACAGAGTGTTACAGTGAGGTATGGGGTATATCAGAGAGTGTTACAGTGAGGGGTGTGCGGTATATCAGAGAGTGTTACAGTGAGGGTTTTGGGGTTTATCAGAGAGTGTTACAGTGAGGTGTGTGGGGTATATCAGAGACTGTTACAGTGTGTTGTGCGGTATGTCAGTGAGTGTTACAGTGAGGGGTGTGGGGTATATCAGAGAGTGTTACAGTGAGGGGTGTGTGGTATATCAGAGAGTGCTACAGTGAGGAGTGTGGGGTATATCCAAGAGTATTACAGTGAGGGGTGTGGGGTATATCAGACAGTGTTACAGTGGGTGGTGTGGGGTATATCAGAGCGTGTTACAATGAGGGGTGTGGGGTATATCAGAGAGTGTTACAGTGAGGAGTGTGGGGTATATCCAAGAGTATTACAGTGAGGGGTGTGGGGTATATCAGACAGTGTTACAGTGGGTGGTGTGGGGTATATCAGAGCGTGTTACAATGAGGGGTGTGGGGTATATCAGAGAGTGTTACAGTGAGGGGTTTGGGATATATCAGAGAGTGTTACAGTGAGGGGTGTGCAATATATCAGAGAGTGTTACAGTGAGGGGTGTGGGGTATATCAGAGAGTGTTACAGTGATGTGTGTGGGGTATATCAGAGAGTGTTACAGTGAGGGGTGTGGGGTACATCAGAGAGTGTTACAGTGAGGGGTGTGGGGTATATCAGAGACTGTTACAGTGAGGGGTGTGGGGTATATCAGAGAGTGTTACAGTGAGGGTGTGGTGTATATCAGAGCCTGTTACAGTGAGGGGTGTGGGGTATATCAGAGAGTGTTACACTGAGGGGTGTGGGGTATAAAAGAGAGTCTTACAGTGAGGAGTGTGGAGTATATCCGAGAGTATTACAGTGAGGGGTGTGGGGTATATCAAACAGTGTTACAGTGGGTGGTGTGGGGTATATCAGAGCGTGTTACAATGAGGGGTGTGGGGTATATCAGAGAGTGTTACAGTGAGGGGTTTGGGATATATCAGAGAGTGTTACAGTGAGGGGTGGGGTATATCAGAGAGTTTTACACTGAGGGGTGTGCAATATATCAGAGGGTGTTACAGTGAGGGGTGTGGGGTATATCAGAGACTGTTACGGTGATGTGTGTGGGGTATATCAGAGAGTGTTACAGTGAGGGGTGTGGGGTATATCAGAGACTGTTACAGTGAGGTGTGTGGGGTATATCAGAGAGTGTTACAGTGAGGGGTGTGGTGTATATCAGAGACTGTTACAGTGAGGGGTGTGTGGTATCTCAATGCCTGTTACAGTGAGGTGTGTGGATTATATCAGAGAGTGTTACAGGAAGCGGTGGGGGTTTATCAGAGACTGTTACAGTGAGTTGTGTGGGGTATATCAGAGAGTGTGACAGTGAGGGGTCTGGTGTATATCAGAGACTGTTACAGTGAGGGGTGTGTGGTATCTCAATGCCTTTTACAGTGAGGTGTGTGTATTATATCAGAGAGTGTTACAGGAAGCGGTGGGGGTTTATCAGAGACTGTTACAGTGAGGTTTGTGGGGTATATCAGAGAGTGTTACAGAGAGGGGTGTGGGGTATATCAGAGACTGTTACAGTGAGGGGTGTGTCGTATATCAGAGAGTGTTACAGTGAGGAGTGTGGGGTATATCTGAGAGTATTACAGTGAGGGGTGTGGGGTGTATCAGACAGTGTTACAGTGGGTGGTGTGGGGTATATCAGAGAATGTCACAGTGAGGGGTGTGGGGTATATCAGAGAGTGTTACAGAGAGGGGTGTGGGGTATATCAGAGACGATTACAGTGAGGTACGTGGGGTATATCAGAGAGTGTTACAGTGAGGGGTGTGGGGTATATCAGAGAGTGTTACAGTGAGGAGTATGGGGCATATCAGAGAGTGTCACAGTGAGGGGTGTGGGGTATATCAGACAGTGTTACAGTGAGAGTTGTGGGGTATATCAGAGAGTGTTACAGTGAGGTCTGTGGGGTATATCCGAGAGTGTTACAGTGAGGTGTGTGAGGTATATCAGAGGATGTTACAGTGAGGGGTGTGTGGTGTATCAGAGAATGTTACAGTGAGGAGTGTGGGGTATATTAGACAGTGTTACAGTGGGGGGTGTGGGTTATATCATAGAGTGTTACTGTGAGTGGTGTGGGGTATATCAGAGAGTTTTACAGTGAGCAGTGTGGGGTATATCAGAGAGTGTTACAGTAAGTGGTGTGGCGTATATCACAGAGTGTTACAGTGAGGGGTGGGGATATATCAGAGAGTGTTACAGTGAGATGTGGGGTATATCTGAGAGTGTTACAGTGAGGTGTGTGGGGTATATCAGAGTGTGTTACAGTGAGGGGTGTGGGGTATATCAGAGACTGTTACAGTGAGTTGTGTGGGGTATATCAGAGAGTGTTACATTAAGGGGTGTGATGTATATCAGAGACTGTTACAGTGAGGGATGTGTGGTATATCAATGCCTGTTACAGTGAGGTGTGTGGGGTATATCAGAGCGTGTGACAGAGAGGGGTGTGGGGTATATCAGAGACTATTACAGTGAGGTGTGTGGGGTATATCAGAGAGTGTTACAGTGAGGGGTGTGGGGTATATCAGAGAGTGTTACAGTGAGGGGTGTGGGGTATATCAGAGAGTGTTACAGTGAGAGGTCTGGGGTATATCAGAGAGTGTTACAGTGAGGTGTGTGGGGTATATCAGAGAGTGTTACAGTGAGGGGTGTGGGGTATATCAGAGAGTGTTACACTGAGGGGTGTGGGGTATATCAGAGGGTGTTACAGTGAGGGGTGTGTGGTGTATCAGAGAATGTCACAGTGAGGAGTGTGTGGTATATCAGACAGTGTTACAGTGAGGGGTGTGGGGTATATTAGACAGTGTTTCAGTGGGGGGTGTGGGGTATATCAGAGAGTGTTACAGTGGGGGGTGTGGGTTATATCATAGAGTGTTACTGTGAGGGGTGTGGGGTATATCAGAGAGTATTACAGTGAGGGGTGGGGGTATATCAGAGAGTGTTACAGTGAGGTATGGGGTATATCAGAGAGTGTTACAGTGAGGGGTGTGCGGTATATCAGAGAGTGTTACAGTGAGGGTTTTGGGGTATATCAGAGAGTGTTACAGTGAGGTGTGTGGGGTATATCAGAGACTGTTACAGTGTGTTGTGCGGTATGTCAGTGAGTGTTACAGTGAGGGGTGTGGGGTTTATCAGAGAGTGTTACAGTGAGGGGTGTGTGGTATATCAGAGAGTGTTACAGTGAGGAGTGTGTGGTATATCCGAGAGTATTACAGTGAGGGGTGTGGGGTATATCAGACAGTGTTACAGTGTGTGGTGTGGGGTATATCAGAGCGTGTTACAATGAGGGGTGTGGGGTATATCAGAGAGTGTTACAGTGAGGGGTGTGGGGTATATCAGAGAGTGTTACAGTGAGCGGTGTGGGGTATATCAGAGTGTGTTACAGTGAGAGTTCTGGGGTATATCAGAGAGTGTTACAGTGAGGGGTGTTGGGTATATCAGAAAGTGTTACACTGAGGTGTGTTTGGTATATCAGAGGGTGTTACAGTGAGGGGTGTGTGGTGTATCAGAGAATGTCATAGTGAGGAGTGTGGGGTATATCAGAGAGTGTTACAGTGAGGAGTATGGGGTATATCAGAGAGTGTCACAGTGAGGGGTGTGGGGTATATCAGACAGTGTTACAGTGAGAGTTGTGGGGTATATCAGAGAGTGTTACAGTGAGTCTGTGGGGTATATCCGAGAGTGTTACAGTGAGGTGTGTGAGGTATATCAGAGGATGTTACAGTGAGGGGTGTGTGGTGTATCAGAGAATGTTACAGTGAGGAGTGTGGGGTATATTAGACAGTGTTACAGTGGGGGTTGAGGGTTATATCATAGAGTGTTACTGTGAGTGGTGTGGGGTATATCAGAGAGTTTTACAGTGAGCAGTGTGGGGTATATCAGAGAGTGTTACAGTAAGTGGTGTGGCGTATATCAGAGAGTGCTACAGTGAGGGGTGGGGATATATCAGAGAGTGTTACAGTGAGATGTGGCGTATATCAGAGAGTGTTACATTGAGGGGTGTGGTGTATATCTGAGACTGTTTCAGTGAGGGATGTGTGGTATATCAATGCCTGTTACAGTGAGGTGTGTGGGGTATATCAGAGAGTGTGACAGGAAGTGGTGGGGGTTTATCAGAGACTGTTACAGTGAAGTTTGTGGGGTATATCAGAGAGTGTTACAGAGAGGAGTGTGGGGTATATCAGAGACTATTACAGTGAGGTGTGTGGGGTATATCAGAGAGTGTTACAGTGAGGGGTGTGGGGTATATCAGAGAGTGTTACAGTGAGAGTTGTGGGGTACATCAGAGAGTGTTACAGTGAGGTCTGTGGGGTATATCCGAGAGTGTTACAGTGAGGTGTGTGAGGTATATTAGACAGTGTTACAGTGGGGGGTGTGGGTTATATCATAGAGTGTTACTGTGAGTGGTGTGGGGTATATCAGAGAGTTTTACAGTGAGCAGTGTGGGGTATATCAGAGAGTGTTACAGTAAGTGGTGTGGCGTATATCAGAGAGTGTTACAGTGAGGGGTGGGGATATATCAGAGAGTGTTACAGTGAGATGTGGGGTATATCAGAGAGTGTTACAGTGAGGTGTGTGGGGTATATCAGAGTGTGTTACAGTGAGGGGTGTGGGGTATATCAGAGACTGTTACAGTGAGTTGTGTGGGGTATATCAGAGAGTGTTACATTAAGGGGTGTGATGTATATCAGAGACTGTTACAGTGAGGGATGTGTGGTATATCATTGCCTGTTACAGTGAGGTGTGTGGGGTATATCAGAGAGTGTGACAGGAAGCGGTGGGGGTTTATCAGAGACTGTTACAATGAGGTTTGTGGGGTATATCAGAGAGTGTTACAGAGAGGGGTGTGGGGTATATCAGAGACTATTACAGTGAGGTGTGTGGGGTATATCAGAGAGTGTTACAGTGAGGGGTGTGGGGTATATCAGAGAGTGTTACAGTGAGGGGTGTGTGGTATCTCAATGCCTGTTACAGTGAGGTGTGTGTATTATATCAGAGAGTGTTACAGGAAGCGGTGGGGGTTTATCAGAGACTGTTACAGTGAGGTTTGAGGGGTATATCAGAGAGTGTTACAGAGAGGGGTGTGGGGTATATCAGAGACTATTACAGTGAGGGGTGTGTGGTATATCAGAGAGTGTTACAGTGAGGAGTGTGGGGTATATCTGAGAGTATTACAGTGAGGGGTGTGGGGTGTATCAGAGACTGTTTCAGTGAGGGATGTGTGGTATATCAATGCCTGTTACAGTGAGGTGTGTGGCGTATATCAGAGAGTGTGACAGGAAGCGGTGGGGGTTTATCAGAGACTGTTACAGTGAAGTTTGTGGGGTATATCAGAGAGTGTTACAGAGAGGGGTGTGGGGTATATCAGAGACTATTACAGTGAGGTGTGTGGGGTATATCAGAGAGTGTTACAGTGAGGGGTGTGGGGTATATCACAGAGTGTTACAGTGAGAGTTGTGGGGTACATCAGAGAGTGTTACAGTGAGGTCTGTGGGGTATATCCGAGAGTGTTACAGTGAGGTGTGTGAGGTATATTCGAGGATGTTACAGTAAGGGGTGTGTGGTGTATCAGAGAATGTTACAGTGAGGAGTGTGGGGTATATTAGACAGTGTTACAGTGGGGGGTGTGGGTTATATCATAGAGTGTTACTGTGAGTGGTGTGGGGTATATCAGAGAGTTTTACAGTGAGCAGTGTGGGGTATATCAGAGAGTGTTACAGTAAATGGTGTGGCGTATATCAGAGAGTGTTACAGTGAGGGATGGGGATATATCAGAGAGTGTTACAGTGAGATGTGGGGTATATCAGAGAGTGTTACAGTGAGGTGTGTGGGGTATATCAGAGTGTGTTACAGTGAGGTGTGTGGGGTATATCAGAGACTGTTACAGTGAGTTGTGTGTGGTATATCAGAGAGTGTTACATTAAGGGGTGTGATGTATATCAGAGACTGTTACAGTGAGGGATGTGTGGTATATCAATGCCTGTTACAGTGAGGTGTGTGGGGTATATCAGAGAGTGTGACAGGAAGCGGTGGGGGTTTATCAGAGACTGTTACAATGAGGTTTGTGGGGTATATCAGAGAGTGTTACAGAGAGGGGTGTGGGGTATATCAGAGACTATTACAGTGAGGTATGGGGTATATCAGAGAGTGTTACAGTGAGGGGTGTGCGGTATATCAGAGAGTGTTACATTGAGGGTTTTGGGGTATATCAGAGAGTGTTACAGTGAGGTATGTGGGGTATATCAGAGACTGTTACAGTGTGTTGTGCGGTATGTCAGTGAGTGTTACAGTGAGGGGTGTGGGGTATATCAGAGAGTGTTACAGTGAGGGGTGTGTGGTATATCAGAGAGTGTTACAGTGAGGGGTGTGGTGTATATCAGAGCCTGTTACAGTGAGGGGTGTGGGGTATATCAGAGAGTGTTACACTGAGGGGTGTGGGGTATATAAGAGACTCTTACAGTGAGGAGTGTGGGGTATATCCGAGAGTATTACAGTGAGGGGTGTGGGGTATATCAGACAGTGTTACAGTGGGTGGTGTGGGGTATATCAGAGCGTGTTACAATGAGGGGTGTGGGGTATATCAGAGAGTGTTACAGTGAGGGGTGTGGGGTATATCAGAGAGTGTTACAGTGAGTGGTGTGGGATATATCAGAGAGTGTTACACTGAGGGCTGTGGGGTATATCAGAGAGTGTTACAGTGATGTGTGTGGGGTATATCAGAGAGTGTTACAGTGAGGGGTGTGGGGTATATCAGAGACTGTTACAGTGAGGTGTGTGGGGTATATCAGAGAGTGTTACAGTGAGGGGTGTGGTGTATATCAGAGACTGTTACAGTGAGGGGTGTGTGGTATCTCAATGCCTGTTACAGTGAGGTGTGTGGATTATATCAGAGAGTGTTACAGGAAGCGGTGGGGGTTTATCAGAGACTGTTACAGTGAGGTTTGTGGGGTTTATCAGAGAGTGTTACAGAGAGGGGTGTGGGGTATATCCGAGACTGTTACAGTGAGGGGTGTGTGGTATATCAGAGAGTGTTACAGTGAGGAGTATGGGGTATATCTGAGAGTATTACATTGAGGGGTGTGGGGTGTATCAGACAGTGTTACAGTGGGTGGTGTGGGGTATATCAGAGAATGTCACAGTGAGGGGTGTGGGGTATATCAGAGAGTGTTACACTGAGTTTGGTGCGATATATCAGAGAGTGTTATAGTGAGGCTGTGGGGTATATCAGAGAGTGTGACAGGAAGCGGTGGGGGTTTATCAGAGACTGTTACAGTGAGGTTTGTGGGGTATATCAGAGAGTGTTTCAGAGAGGGGTGTGGGGTTTATCAGAGACTATTACAGTGAGGTGTGTGGGGTATATCAGAGAGTGTTACAGTGAGGGGTGTGGGGTATATCAGAGTGTTACAGTGAGGGGTGTGGGGTATATCAGAGAGTGTTACAGTGAGAGGTCTGGGGTATATCAGAGAGTGTTACAGTGAGGTGTGTGGGGTATATCAGAGAGTGTTACAGTGAGGGGTGTGGGGTATATCAGAGAGTGTTACACTGAGGGGTGTGGGGTATATCAGAGGGTGTTACAGTGAGGGGTGTGTGGTGTATCAGAGAATGTCACAGTGAGGAGTGTGGGGTATATCAGAGAGTGTTCCAGTGAGGGGTGTGGGGTATATTAGACAGTGTTACAGTGGGGGGTGTGGGGTATATCAGAGAGTGTTACAGTGGGGGGTGTGGGTTATATCATAGAGTGTTACTATGAGGGGTGTGGTGTATATCAGAGAGTGTTACAGTGAGGGGTGGGGGTATATCACAGAGTGTTACAGTGAGGTATGGGGTATATCAGGGAGTGTTACAGTGAGGGGTGTGCGGTATATCAGAGAGTGTTACAGTGAGGGTTTTGGGGTATATCAGAGAGTGTTACAGTGAGGTGTGTGGGGTATATCAGAGAGTGTTACAGTGTGTTGTGCGGTATGTCAGTGAGTGTTACAGTGAGGGGTGTGGGGTATATCAGAGAGTGTTACAGTGAGGGGTGTGTGCTATATCAGAGAGTGTTACAGTGAGGAGTGTGGGGTATATCCGAGAGTATTACAGTGAGGGGTGTGGGGTATATCAGACAGTGTTACAGTGGGTGGTGTGGGGTATATCAGAGCGTGTTACAATGAGGGGTGTGGGGTATATCAGAGAGTGTTACAGTGAGGGGTTTGGGATATATCAGAGAGTGTTACAGTGAGGGGTGGGGTATATCAGAGAGTTTTACACTGAGGGGTGTGCAATATATCAGAGAGTGTTACAGTGAGGGGTGTGGGGTATATCAGAGACTGTTACAGTGATGTGTGTGGGGTATATCAGAGAGTGTTACAGTGAGGGGTGTGGGGTATATCAGAGACTGTTACAGTGAGGGGTGTGGGGTATATCAGAGAGTGTTACAGTGAGGGGTGTGGTGTCTATCAGAGCCTGTTACAGTGAGGGGTGTGGGGTATATCAGAGAGTGTTACACTGAGGGGTGTGGGGTATATAAGAGAGTCTTACAGTGAGGAGTGTGGGGTATATCCGAGAGTATTACAGTGAGGGGTGTGGGGTATATCAAACAGTGTTACAGTGGGTGGTGTGGGGTATATCAGAGCGTGTTACAATGAGGGGTGTGGGGTATATCAGAGAGTGTTACAGTGAGGGGTTTGGGATATATCAGAGAGTGTTACAGTGAGGGGTGTGGGGTATATCAGAGACTGTTACAGTGATGTGTGTGGGGTATATCAGAGAGTGTTACAGTGAGGGGTGTGGGGTATATCAGAGACTGTTACAGTGAGGTGTGTGGGGTATATCAGAGAGTGTTACAGTGAGGGGTGTGGTGTATATCAGAGACTGTTACAGTGAGGGGTGTGTGGTGTCTCAATGCCTGTTACAGTGAGGTGTGTGGATTATATCAGAGAGTGTTACAGGAAGCGGTGGGGGTTTATCAGAGACTGTTACAGTGAGGTGTGTGGGGTATATCAGAGAGTGTTACAGTGAGGGGTCTGGTGTATATCAGAGACTGTTACAGTGAGGGGTGTGTGGTATCTCAATGCCTGTTACAGTGAGGTGTGTGTATTATATCAGAGAGTGTTACAGGAAGCGGTGGGGGTTTATCAGAGACTGTTACAGTGAGGTTTGTGGGGTATATCAGAGAGTGTTACAGAGAGGGGTGTGGGGTATATCAGAGACTGTTACAGTGAGGGGTGTGTGGTATATCAGAGAGTGTTACAGTGAGGAGTGTGGGGTATATCTGAGAGTATTACAGTGAGGGGTGTGGGGTGTATCAGACAGTGTTACAGTGGGTGGTGTGGGGTATATCAGAGAATGTCACAGTGAGGGGTGTGGGGTATATCAGAGAGTGTTACACTGAGTTTGGGGCGATATGTCAGGGAGTGTTATAGTGAGGCTGTGGGGTATATCAGAGACTGTTACAGTGAGGTGTGTGGGGTATATCAGAGAGTGTTACAGTGAGCGGTGTGGGGTATATCAGAGACTGTTACAGTGAGTTGTGTGGGGTATATCAGAGAGTGTTACATTGAGGGGTGTGGTGTATATCAGAGACTGTTTCAGTGAGGGATGTGTGGTATATCAATGCCTGTTACAGTGAGGTATGGGGTATATCAGGGAGTGTTACAGTGAGGGGTGTGCGGTATATCAGAGAGTGTTACAGTGAGGGTTTTGGGGTATATCAGAGAGTGTTACAGTGAGGTGTGTGGGGTATATCAGAGAGTGTTACAGTGTGTTGTGCGGTATGTCAGTGAGTGTTACAGTGAGGGGTGTGGGGTATATCAGAGAGTGTTACAGTGAGGGGTGTGTGCTATATCAGAGAGTGTTACAGTGAGGAGTGTGGGGTATATCCGAGAGTATTACAGTGAGGGGTGTGGGGTATATCAGACAGTGTTACAGTGGGTGGTGTGGGGTATATCAGAGCGTGTTACAATGAGGGGTGTGGGGTATATCAGAGAGTGTTACAGTGAGGGGTTTGGGATATATCAGAGAGTGTTACAGTGAGGGGTGGGGTATATCAGAGAGTTTTACACTGAGGGGTGTGCAATATATCAGAGAGTGTTACAGTGAGGGGTGTGGGGTATATCAGAGACTGTTACAGTGATGTGTGTGGGGTATATCAGAGAGTGTTACAGTGAGGGGTGTGGGGTATATCAGAGACTGTTACAGTGAGGGGTGTGGGGTATATCAGAGAGTGTTACAGTGAGGGGTGTGGTGTATATCAGAGCCTGTTACAGTGAGGGGTGTGGGGTATATCATAGAGTGTTACACTGAGGGGTGTGGGGTATATAAGAGAGTCTTACAGTGAGGAGTGTGGGGTATATCCGAGAGTATTACAGTGAGGGGTGTGGGGTATATCAAACAGTGTTACAGTGGGTGGTGTGGGGTATATCAGAGCGTGTTACAATGAGGGGTGTGGGGTATATCAGAGAGTGTTACAGTGAGGGGTTTGGGATATATCAGAGAGTGTTACAGTGAGGGGTGGGGTATATCAGAGAGTTTTACACTGAGGGGTGTGCAATATATCAGAGAGTGTTACAGTGAGGGGTGTGGGGTATATCAGAGACTGTTACAGTGATGTGTGTGGGGTATATCAGAGAGTGTTACAGTGAGGGGTGTGGGGTATATCAGAGACTGTTACAGTGAGGTGTGTGGGGTATATCAGAGAGTGTTACAGTGAGGGGTGTGGTGTATATCAGAGACTGTTACAGTGAGGGGTGTGTGGTGTCTCAATGCCTGTTACAGTGAGGTGTGTGGATTATATCAGAGAGTGTTACAGGAAGCGGTGGGGGTTTATCAGAGACTGTTACAGTGAGGTGTGTGGGGTATATCAGAGAGTGTTACAGTGAGGGGTCTGGTGTATATCAGAGACTGTTACAGTGAGGGGTGTGTGGTATCTCAATGCCTGTTACAGTGAGGTGTGTGTATTATATCAGAGAGTGTTACAGGAAGCGGTGGGGGTTTATCAGAGACTGTTACAGTGAGGTTTGTGGGGTATATCAGAGAGTGTTACAGAGAGGGGTGTGGGGTATATCAGAGACTGTTACAGTGAGGGGTGTGTGGTATATCAGAGAGTGTTACAGTGAGGAGTGTGGGGTATATCTGAGAGTATTACAGTGAGGGGTGTGGGGTGTATCAGACAGTGTTACAGTGGGTGGTGTGGGGTATATCAGAGAATGTCACAGTGAGGGGTGTGGGGTATATCAGAGAGTGTTACACTGAGTTTGGGGCGATATGTCAGGGAGTGTTATAGTGAGGCTGTGGGGTATATCAGAGACTGTTACAGTGAGGTGTGTGGGGTATATCAGAGAGTGTTACAGTGAGCGGTGTGGGGTATATCAGAGACTGTTACAGTGAGTTGTGTGGGGTATATCAGAGAGTGTTACATTGAGGGGTGTGGTGTATATCAGAGACTGTTTCAGTGAGGGATGTGTGGTATATCAATGCCTGTTACAGTGAGGTATGGGGTATATCAGGGAGTGTTACAGTGAGGGGTGTGCGGTATATCAGAGAGTGTTACAGTGAGGGTTTTGGGGTATATCAGAGAGTGTTACAGTGAGGTGTGTGGGGTATATCAGAGAGTGTTACAGTGTGTTGTGCGGTATGTCAGTGAGTGTTACAGTGAGGGGTGTGGGGTATATCAGAGAGTGTTACAGTGAGGGGTGTGTGCTATATCAGAGAGTGTTACAGTGAGGAGTGTGGGGTATATCCGAGAGTATTACAGTGAGGGGTGTGGGGTATATCAGACAGTGTTACAGTGGGTGGTGTGGGGTATATCAGAGCGTGTTACAATGAGGGGTGTGGGGTATATCAGAGAGTGTTACAGTGAGGGGTTTGGGATATATCAGAGAGTGTTACAGTGAGGGGTGGGGTATATCAGAGAGTTTTACACTGAGGGGTGTGCAATACATCAGAGAGTGTTACAGTGAGGGGTGTGGGGTATATCAGAGACTGTTACAGTGATGTGTGTGGGGTATATCAGAGAGTGTTACAGTGAGGGGTGTGGGGTATATCAGAGCCTGTTACAGTGAGGGGTGTGGGGTATATCAGAGAGTGTTACAGTGAGGGGTGTGGTGTATATCAGAGCCTGTTACAGTGAGGGGTGTGGGGTATATCAGAGAGTGTTACACTGAGGGGTGTGGGGTATATAAGAGAGTCTTACAGTGAGGAGTGTGGGGTATATCCGAGAGTATTACAGTGAGGGGTGTGGGGTATATCAAACAGGGTTACAGTGGGTGGTGTGGGGTATATCAGAGCGTGTTACAATGAGGGGTGTGGGGTATATCAGAGAGTGTTACAGTGAGGGGTTTGGGATATATCAGAGAGTGTTACAGTGAGGGGTGGGGTATATCAGAGAGTTTTACACTGAGGGGTGTGCAATATATCAGAGAGTGTTACAGTGAGGGGTGTGGGGTATATCAGAGACTGTTACAGTGATGTGTGTGGGGTATATCAGAGAGTGTTACAGTGAGGGGTGTGGGGTATATCAGAGAGTGTTACAGAGAGGGGTGTGGGGTATATCCGAGACTGTTACAGTGAGGGGTGTGTGGTATATCAGAGAGTGTTACAGTGAGGAGTATGGGGTATATCTGAGAGTATTACATTGAGGGGTGTGGGGTGTATCAGACAGTGTTACAGTGGGTGGTGTGGGGTATATCAGAGAATGTCACAGTGAGGGGTGTGGGGTATATCAGAGAGTGTTACACTGAGTTTGGTGCGATATATCAGAGAGTGTTATAGTGAGGCTGTGGGGTATATCAGAGAGTGTGACAGGAAGCGGTGGGGGTTTATCAGAGACTGTTACAGTGAGGTTTGTGGGGTATATCAGAGAGTGTTTCAGAGAGGGGTGTGGGGTTTATCCGAGACTATTACAGTGAGGTGTGTGGGGTATATCAGAGAGTGTTACAGTGAGGGGTGTGGGGTATATCAGAGTGTTACAGTGAGGGGTGTGGGGTATATCAGAGAGAGTTACAGTGAGAGGTCTGGGGTATATCAGAGAGTGTTACAGTGAGGTGTGTGGGGTATATCAGAGAGTGTTACAGTGAGGGGTGTGGGGTATATCAGAGAGTGTTACACTGAGGGGTGTGGGGTATATCAGAGGGTGTTACAGTGAGGGGTGTGTGGTGTATCAGAGAATGTCACAGTGAGGAGTGTGGGGTATATCAGAGAGTGTTCCAGTGAGGGGTGTGGGGTATATTAGACAGTGTTACAGTGGGGGGTGGGGGGTATATCAGAGAGTGTTACAGTGGGGGGTGTGGGTTATATCATAGAGTGTTACTATGAGGGGTGTGGTGTATATCAGAGAGTGTTACAGTGAGGGGTGGGGGTATATCACAGAGTGTTACAGTGAGGTATGGGGTATATCAGGGAGTGTTACAGTGAGGGGTGTGCGGTATATCAGAGAGTGTTACAGTGAGGGTTTTGGGGTATATCAGAGAGTGTTACAGTGAGGTGTGTGGGGTATATCAGAGAGTGTTACAGTGTGTTGTGCGGTATGTCAGTGAGTGTTACAGTGAGGGGTGTGGGGTATATCATAGAGTGTTACAGTGAGGGGTGTGTGCTATATCAGAGAGTGTTACAGTGAGGAGTGTGGGGTATATCCGAGAGTATTACAGTGAGGGGTGTGGGGTATATCAGACAGTGTTACAGTGGGTGGTGTGGGGTATATCAGAGCGTGTTACAATGAGGGGTGTGGGGTATATCAGAGAGTGTTACAGTGAGGGGTTTGGGATATATCAGAGAGTGTTACAGTGAGGGGTGGGGTATATCAGAGACTGTTACAGTGATGTGTGTGGGGTATATCAGAGAGTGTTACAGTGACGGGTGTGGGGTATATCAGAGACTGTTACAGTGAGGGGTGTGGGGTATATCAGAGAGTGTTACAGTGAGGGGTGTGGTGTATATCAGAGCCTGTTACAGTGAGGGGTGTGGGGTATATCAGAGAGTGTTACACTGAGGGGTGTGGGGTATATAAGAGAGTCTTACAGTGAGGAGTGTGGGGTATATCCGAGAGTATTACAGTGAGGGGTGTGGGGTATATCAAACAGTGTTACAGTGGGTGGTGTGGGGTATATCAGAGCGTGTTACAATGAGGGGTGTGGGGTATATCAGAGAGTGTTACAGTGAGGGGTTTGGGATATATCAGAGAGTGTTACAGTGAGGGGTGTGGGGTATATCAGAGACTGTTACAGTGATGTGTGTGGGGTATATCAGAGAGTGTTACAGTGAGGGGTGTGGGGTATATCAGAGACTGTTACAGTGAGGTGTGTGGGGTATATCAGAGAGTGTTACAGTGAGGGGTGTGGTGTATATCAGAGACTGTTACAGTGAGGGGTGTGTGGTGTCTCAATGCCTGTTACAGTGAGGTGTGTGGATTATATCAGAGAGTGTTACAGGAAGCGGTGGGGGGTTTATCAGAGACTGTTACAGTGAGGTGTGTGGGGTATATCAGAGAGTGTTACAGTGAGGGGTCTGGTGTATATCAGAGACTGTTACAGTGAGGGGTGTGTGGTATCTCAATACCTGTTACAGTGAGGTGTGTGTATTATATCAGAGAGTGTTACAGGAAGCGGTGGGGGGTTATCAGAGACTGTTACAGTGAGGTTTGTGGGGTATATCAGAGAGTGTTACAGAGAGGGGTGTGGGGTATATCAGAGACTGTTACAGTGAGGGGTGTGTGGTATATCAGAGAGTGTTACAGTGAGGAGTGTGGGGTATATCTGAGAGTATTACAGTGAGGGGTGTGGGGTGTATCAGACAGTGTTACAGTGGGTGGTGTGGGGTATATCAGAGAATGTCACAGTGAGGGGTGTGGGGTATATCAGAGAGTGTTACACTGAGTTTGGGGCGATATGTCAGGGAGTGTTATAGTGAGGCTGTGGGGTATATCAGAGACTGTTACAGTGAGGTGTGTGGGGTATATCAGAGAGTGTTACAGTGAGCGGTGTGGGGTATATCAGAGACTGTTACAGTGAGTTGTGTGGGGTATATCAGAGAGTGTTACATTGAGGGGTGTGGTGTATATCAGAGACTGTTTCAGTGAGGGATGTGTGGTATATCAATGCCTGTTACAGTGAGGTATGGGGTATATCAGGGAGTGTTACAGTGAGGGGTGTGCGGTATATCAGAGAGTGTTACAGTGAGGGTTTTGGGGTATATCAGAGAGTGTTACAGTGAGGTGTGTGGGGTATATCAGAGAGTGTTACAGTGTGTTGTGCGGTATGTCAGTGAGTGTTACAGTGAGGGGTGTGGGGTATATCAGAGAGTGTTACAGTGAGGGATGTGTGCTATATCAGAGAGTGTTACAGTGAGGAGTGTGGGGTATATCCGAGAGTATTACAGTGAGGGGTGTGGGGTATATCAGACAGTGTTACAGTGGGTGGTGTGGGGTATATCAGAGCGTGTTACAATGAGGGGTGTGGGGTATATCAGAGAGTGTTACAGTGAGGGGTTTGGGATATATCAGAGAGTGTTACAGTGAGGGGTGGGGTATATCAGAGAGTTTTACACTGAGGGGTGTGCAATATATCAGAGAGTGTTACAGTGAGGGGTGTGGGGTATATCAGAGACTGTTACAGTGATGTGTGTGGGGTATATCAGAGAGTGTTACAGTGAGGGGTGTGGGGTATATCAGAGACTGTTACAGTGAGGGGTGTGGGGTATATCAGAGAGTGTTACAGTGAGGGGTGTGGGGTATATCAGAGACTGTTACAGTGAGGTGTGTGGGGTATATCAGAGAGTGTTACAGTGAGGGGTGTGGTGTATATCAGAGACTGTTACAGTGAGGGGTGTGTGGTGTCTCAATGCCTGTTACAGTGAGGTGTGTGGATTATATCAGAGAGTGTTACAGGAAGCGGTGGGGGTTTATCAGAGACTGTTACAGTGAGGTGTGTGGGGTATATCAGAGAGTGTTACAGTGAGGGGTCTGGTGTATATCAGAGACTGTTACAGTGAGGGGTGTGTGGTATCTCAATGCCTGTTACAGTGAGGTGTGTGTATTATATCAGAGAGTGTTACAGGAAGCGGTGGGGGTTTATCAGAGACTGTTACAGTGAGGTTTGTGGGGTATATCAGAGAGTGTTACAGAGAGGGGTGTGGGGTATATCAGAGACTGTTACAGTGAGGGGTGTGTGGTATATCAGAGAGTGTTACAGTGAGGAGTGTGGGGTATATCTGAGAGTATTACAGTGAGGGGTGTGGGGTGTATCAGACAGTGTTACAGTGGGTGGTGTGGGGTATATCAGAGAATGTCACAGTGAGGGGTGTGGGGTATATCAGAGAGTGTTACACTGAGTTTGGGGCGATATGTCAGGGAGTGTTATAGTGAGGCTGTGGGGTATATCAGAGACTGTTACAGTGAGGTGTGTGGGGTATATCAGAGAGTGTTACAGTGAGCGGTGTGGGGTATATCAGAGACTGTTACAGTGAGTTGTGTGGGGTATATCAGAGAGTGTTACATTGAGGGGTGTGGTGTATATCAGAGACTGTTTCAGTGAGGGATGTGTGGTATATCAATGCCTGTTACAGTGAGGTATGGGGTATATCAGGGAGTGTTACAGTGAGGGGTGTGCGGTATATCAGAGAGTGTTACAGTGAGGGTTTTGGGGTATATCAGAGAGTGTTACAGTGAGGTGTGTGGGGTATATCAGAGAGTGTTACAGTGTGTTGTGCGGTATGTCAGTGAGTGTTACAGTGAGGGGTGTGGGGTATATCAGAGAGTGTTACAGTGAGGGGTGTGTGCTATATCAGAGAGTGTTACAGTGAGGAGTGTGGGGTATATCCGAGAGTATTACAGTGAGGGGTGTGGGGTATATCAGACAGTGTTACAGTGGGTGGTGTGGGGTATATCAGAGCGTGTTACAATGAGGGGTGTGGGGTATATCAGAGAGTGTTACAGTGAGGGGTTTGGGATATATCAGAGAGTGTTACAGTGAGGGGTGGGGTATATCAGAGAGTTTTACACTGAGGGGTGTGCAATACATCAGAGAGTGTTACAGTGAGGGGTGTGGGGTATATCAGAGACTGTTACAGTGATGTGTGTGGGGTATATCAGAGAGTGTTACAGTGAGGGGTGTGGGGTATATCAGAGCCTGTTACAGTGAGGGGTGTGGGGTATATCAGAGAGTGTTACAGTGAGGGGTGTGGTGTATATCAGAGCCTGTTACAGTGAGGGGTGTGGGGTATATCAGAGAGTGTTACACTGAGGGGTGTGGGGTATATAAGAGAGTCTTACAGTGAGGAGTGTGGGGTATATCCGAGAGTATTACAGTGAGGGGTGTGGGGTATATCAAACAGGGTTACAGTGGGTGGTGTGGGGTATATCAGAGCGTGTTACAATGAGGGGTGTGGGGTATATCAGAGAGTGTTACAGTGAGGGGTTTGGGATATATCAGAGAGTGTTACAGTGAGGGGTGGGGTATATCAGAGAGTTTTACACTGAGGGGTGTGCAATATATCAGAGAGTGTTACAGTGAGGGGTGTGGGGTATATCAGAGACTGTTACAGTGATGTGTGTGGGGTATATCAGAGAGTGTTACAGTGAGGGGTGTGGGGTATATCAGAGAGTGTTACAGAGAGGGGTGTGGGGTATATCCGAGACTGTTACAGTGAGGGGTGTGTGGTATATCAGAGAGTGTTACAGTGAGGAGTATGGGGTATATCTGAGAGTATTACATTGAGGGGTGTGGGGGTGTATCAGACAGTGTTACAGTGGGTGGTGTGGGGTATATCAGAGAATGTCACAGTGAGGGGTGTGGGGTATATCAGAGAGTGTTACACTGAGTTTGGTGCGATATATCAGAGAGTGTTATAGTGAGGCTGTGGGGTATATCAGAGAGTGTGACAGGAAGCGGTGGGGGTTTATCAGAGACTGTTACAGTGAGGTTTGTGGGGTATATCAGAGAGTGTTTCAGAGAGGGGTGTGGGGTTTATCCGAGACTATTACAGTGAGGTGTGTGGGGTATATCAGAGAGTGTTACAGTGAGGGGTGTGGGGTATATCAGAGTGTTACAGTGAGGGGTGTGGGGTATATCAGAGAGTGTTACAGTGAGAGGTCTGGGGTATATCAGAGAGTGTTACAGTGAGGTGTGTGGGGTATATCAGAGAGTGTTACAGTGAGGGGTGTGGGGTATATCAGAGAGTGTTACACTGAGGGGTGTGGGGTATATCAGAGGGTGTTACAGTGAGGGGTGTGTGGTGTATCAGAGAATGTCACAGTGAGGAGTGTGGGGTATATCAGAGAGTGTTCCAGTGAGGGGTGTGGGGTATATTAGACAGTGTTACAGTGGGGGGGTGGGGGGTATATCAGAGAGTGTTACAGTGGGGGGTGTGGGTTATATCATAGAGTGTTACTATGAGGGGTGTGGTGTATATCAGAGAGTGTTACAGTGAGGGGTGGGGGTATATCACAGAGTGTTACAGTGAGGTATGGGGTATATCAGGGAGTGTTACAGTGAGGGGTGTGCGGTATATCAGAGAGTGTTACAGTGAGGGTTTTGGGGTATATCAGAGAGTGTTACAGTGAGGTGTGTGGGGTATATCAGAGAGTGTTACAGTGTGTTGTGCGGTATGTCAGTGAGTGTTACAGTGAGGGGTGTGGGGTATATCATAGAGTGTTACAGTGAGGGGTGTGTGCTATATCAGAGAGTGTTACAGTGAGGAGTGTGGGGTATATCCGAGAGTATTACAGTGAGGGGTGTGGGGTATATCAGACAGTGTTACAGTGGGTGGTGTGGGGTATATCAGAGCGTGTTACAATGAGGGGTGTGGGGTATATCAGAGAGTGTTACAGTGAGGGGTTTGGGATATATCAGAGAGTGTTACAGTGAGGGGTGGGGTATATCAGAGACTGTTACAGTGATGTGTGTGGGGTATATCAGAGAGTGTTACAGTGACGGGTGTGGGGTATATCAGAGACTGTTACAGTGAGGGGTGTGGGGTATATCAGAGAGTGTTACAGTGAGGGGTGTGGTGTATATCAGAGCCTGTTACAGTGAGGGGTGTGGGGTATATCAGAGAGTGTTACACTGAGGGGTGTGGGGTATATAAGAGAGTCTTACAGTGAGGAGTGTGGGGTATATCCGAGAGTATTACAGTGAGGGGTGTGGGGTATATCAAACAGTGTTACAGTGGGTGGTGTGGGGTATATCAGAGCGTGTTACAATGAGGGGTGTGGGGTATATCAGAGAGTGTTACAGTGAGGGGTTTGGGATATATCAGAGAGTGTTACAGTGAGCGGTGTGGGGTATATCAGAGACTGTTACAGTGATGTGTGTGGGGTATATCAGAGAGTGTTACAGTGAGGGGGTGTGGGGGTATATCAGAGACTGTTACAGTGAGGTGGTGTGGGGGTATATCAGAGAGTGTTACAGTGAGGGGTGTGGTGTATATCAGAGACTGTTACAGTGAGGGGGTGTGTGGTGTCTCAATGCCTGTTACAGTGAGGTGTGTGGATTATATCAGAGAGTGTTACAGGAAGCGGTGGGGGTTTATCAGAGACTGTTACAGTGAGGTGTGTGGGGTATATCAGAGAGTGTTACAGTGAGGGGTCTGGTGTATATCAGAGACTGTTACAGTGAGGGGTGTGTGGTATCTCAATGCCTGTTACAGTGAGGTGTGTGTATTATATCAGAGAGTGTTACAGGAAGCGGTGGGGGGTTATCAGAGACTGTTACAGTGA
Source organism: Isurus oxyrinchus (assembly GCA_026770705.1). Lineage (NCBI taxonomy): Eukaryota > Metazoa > Chordata > Chondrichthyes > Lamniformes > Lamnidae > Isurus > Isurus oxyrinchus. Next base: position 79,942 of record JANJGN010001333.1, read on the forward strand.
GGTTTGTGGGGTATATCAGAGAGTGTTACAGAGAGGGGTGTGGGGTATATCAGAGACTGTTACAGTGAGGGGTGTGTGTATATCAGAGAGTGTTACAGTGAGGAGTGTGGGGTATATCTGAGAGTATTACAGTGAGGGGTGTGGGGTGTATCAGACAGTGTTACAGTGGGTGGTGTGGGGTATATCAGAGAATGTCACAGTGAGGGGTGTGGGGTATATCAGAGAGTGTTACACTGAGTTTGGGGCGATATGTCAGGGAGTGTTATAGTGAGGCTGTGGGGTATATCAGAGACTGTTACAGTGAGGTGTGTGGGGTATATCAGAGAGTGTTACAGTGAGGCGGTGTGGGGTATATCAGAGACTGTTACAGTGAGTTGTGTGGGGTATATCAGAGAGTGTTACATTGAGGGGTGTGGTGTATATCAGAGACTGTTTCAGTGAGGGATGTGTGGTATATCAATGCCTGTTACAGTGAGGTATGGGGTATATCAGGGAGTGTTACAGTGAGGGGTGTGCGGTATATCAGAGAGTGTTACAGTGAGGGTTTTGGGGTATATCAGAGAGTGTTACAGTGAGGTGTGTGGGGTATATCAGAGAGTGTTACAGTGTGTTGTGCGGTTATGTCAGTGAGTGTTACAGTGAGGGGTGTGGGGTATATCAGAGAGTGTTACAGTGAGGGGTGTGTGCTATATCAGAGAGTGTTACAGTGAGGAGTGTGGGTATATCCGAGAGTATTACAGTGAGGGGTGTGGGGTATATCAGACAGTGTTACAGTGGGTGGTGTGGGGTATATCAGAGCGTGTTACAATGAGGGGTGTGGGGTATATCAGAGAGTGTTACAGTGAGGGGTTTGGGATATATCAGAGAGTGTTACAGTGAGGGGTGGGGTATATCAGAGAGTTTTACACTGAGGGGTGTGCAATATATCAGAGAGTGTTACAGTGAGGGGTGTGGGGTATATCAGAGACTGTTACAGTGATGTGTGTGGGGTATATCAGAGAGTGTTACAGTGAGGGGTGTGGGGTATATCAGAGACTGTTACAGTGAGGGGTGTGGGGTATATCAGAGAGTGTTACAGTGAGGGGTGTGGTGTATATCAGAGCCTGTTACAGTGAGGGGTGTGGGGTATATCAGAGAGTGTTACACTGAGGGGTGTGGGGTATATAAGAGAGTCTTACAGTGAGGAGTGTGGGGTATATCCGAGAGTATTACAGTGAGGGGTGTGGGGTATATCAAACAGTGTTACAGTGGGTGGTGTGGGGTATATCAGAGCGTGTTACAATGAGGGGTGTGGGGTATATCAGAGAGTGTTACAGTGAGGGGTTTGGGATATATCAGAGAGTGTTACAGTGAGGGGTGGGGTATATCAGAGAGTTTTACACTGAGGGGTGTGCAATATATCAGAGAGTGTTACAGTGAGGGGTGTGGGGTATATCAGAGACTGTTACAGTGATGTGTTTGGGGTATAATCAGAGAGTGTTACAGTGAGGGGAGTGGGGTATATCAGAGACTGTTACAGTGAGGTGTGTGGGGGTATATCAGAGAGTGTTACAGTGAGGGGTGTGGTGTATATCAGAGACTGTTACAGTGAGGGGTGTGTGGTGTCTCAATGCCTGTTACAGTGAGGTGTGTGGATTATATCAGAGAGTGTTACAGGAAGCGGTGGGGGTTTATCAGAGACTGTTACAGTGAGGTGTGTGGGGTATATCAGAGAGTGTTACAGTGAGGGGTCTGGTGTATATCAGAGACTGTTACAGTGAGGGGTGTGTGGTATCTCAATGCCTGTTACAGTGAGGTGTGTGTATTATATCAGAGAGTGTTACAGGAAGCGGTGGGGGGTTATCAGAGACTGTTACAGTGAGGTTTGTGGGGTATATCAGAGAGTGTTACAGAGAGGGGTGTGGGGTATATCAGAGACTGTTACAGTGAGGGGGTGTGTGGTATATCAGAGAGTGTTACAGTGAGGAGTGTGGGGTATATCTGAGAGTATTACAGTGAGGGGTGTGGGGTGTATCAGACAGTGTTACAGTGGGTGGTGTGGGGTATATCAGAGAATGTCACAGTGAGGGGTGTGAGGTATATCAGAGAGTGTTACACTGAGTTTGGGGCGATATGTCAGGGAGTGTTATAGTGAGGCTGTGGGGTATATCAGAGACTGTTACAGTGAGGTGTGTGGGGTATATCTGAGAGTGTTACAGTGAGCGGTGTGGGGTATATCAGAGACTGTTACAGTGAGTTGTGTGGGGTATATCAGAGAGTGTTACATTGAGGGGTGTGGTGTATATCAGAGACTGTTTCAGTGAGGGATGTGTGGTATATCAATGCCTGTTACAGTGAGGTATGGGGTATATCAGGGAGTGTTACAGTGAGGGGTGTGCGGTATATCAGAGAGTGTTACAGTGAGGGTTTTGGGGTATATCAGAGAGTGTTACAGTGAGGTGTGTGGGGTATATCAGAGAGTGTTACAGTGTGTTGTGCGGTATGTCAGTGAGTGTTACAGTGAGGGGTGTGGGGTATATCAGAGAGTGTTACAGTGAGGGGTGTGTGCTATATCAGAGAGTGTTACAGTGAGGAGTGTGGGGTATATCCGAGAGTATTACAGTGAGGGGTGTGGGGTATATCAGACAGTGTTACAGTGGGTGGTGTGGGGTATATCAGAGCGTGTTACAATGAGGGATGTGGGGTATATCAGAGAGTGTTACAGTGAGGGGTTTGGGATATATCAGAGAGTGTTACAGTGAGGGGTGGGGTATATCAGAGAGTTTTACACTGAGGGGTGTGCAATATATCAGAGAGTGTTACAGTGAGGGGTGTGGGGTATATCAGAGACTGTTACAGTGATGTGTGTGGGGTATATCAGAGAGTGTTACAGTGAGGGGTGTGGGGTATATCAGAGACTGTTACAGTGAGGGGTGTGGGGTATATCAGAGAGTGTTACAGTGAGGGGTGTGGTGTATATCAGAGCCTGTTACAGTGAGGGGTGTGGGGTATATCAGAGAGTGTTACACTGAGGGGTGTGGGGTATATAAGAGAGTCTTACAGTGAGGAGTGTGAGGTATATCCGAGAGTATTACAGTGAGGGGTGTGGGGTATATCAAACAGTGTTACAGTGGGTGGTGTGGGGTATATCAGAGCGTGTTACAATGAGGGGTGTGGGGTATATCAGAGAGTGTTACAGTGAGGGGTTTGGGATATATCAGAGAGTGTTACAGTGAGGGGTGGGGTATATCAGAGAGTTTTACACTGAGGGGTGTGCAATATATCAGAGAGTGTTACAGTGAGGGGTGTGGGGTATATCAGAGACTGTTACAGTGATGTGTGTGGGGTATATCAGAGAGTGTTACAGTGAGGGGTGTGGGGTATATCAGAGACTGTTACAGTGAGGTGTGTGGGGTATATCAGAGAGTGTTACAGTGAGGGGTGTGGTGTATATCAGAGACTGTTACAGTGAGGGGTGTGTGGTGTCTCAATGCCTGTTACAGTGAGGTGTGTGGATTATATCAGAGAGTGTTACAGGAAGCGGTGGGGGTTTATCAGAGACTGTTACAGTGAGGTGTGTGGGGTATATCAGAGAGTGTTACAGTGAGGGGTCTGGTGTATATCAGAGACTGTTACAGTGAGGGGTGTGTGGTATCTCAATGCCTGTTACAGTGAGGTGTGTGTATTATATCAGAGAGTGTTACAGGAAGCGGTGGGGGTTTATCAGAGACTGTTACAGTGAGGTTTGTGGGGTATATCAGAGAGTGTTACAGAGAGGGGTGTGGGGTATATCAGAGACTGTTACAGTGAGGGGTGTGTGGTATATCAGAGAGTGTTACAGTGAGGAGTGTGGGGTATATCTGAGAGTATTACAGTGAGGGGTGTGGGGTGTATCAGACAGTGTTACAGTGGGTGGTGTGGGGTATATCAGAGAATGTCACAGTGAGGGGTGTGGGGTATATCAGAGAGTGTTACACTGAGTTTGGGGCGATATGTCAGGGAGTGTTATAGTGAGGCTGTGGGGTATATCAGAGACTGTTACAGTGAGGTGTGTGGGGAATATCAGAGAGTGTTACAGTGAGCGGTGTGGGGTATATCAGAGACTGTTACAGTGAGTTGTGTGGGGTATATCAGAGAGTGTTACATTGAGGGGTGTGGTGTATATCAGAGACTGTTTCAGTGAGGGATGTGTGGTATATCAATGCCTGTTACAGTGAGGTGTGTGGGGTATATCAGAGAGTGTGACAGGAAGCGGTGGGGGTTTATCAGAGACTGTTACAGTGAGGTTTGTGGGGTATATCAGAGAGTGTTACAGAGAGGGGTGTGGGGTATATCAGAGACTATTACAGTGAGGTATGTTGGGTATATCAGAGAGTGTTACAGTGAGGGGTGTGGGGTATATCAGACAGTGTTACAGTGAGAGTTGTGGGGTATATCAGAGAGTGTTACAGTGAGGTCTGTGGGGTATATCCGAGAGTGTTACAGTGAGGTGTGTGAGGTATATCAGAGGATGTTACAGTGAGGGGTGTGTGGTGTATCAGAGAATGTTACAGTGAGGAGTGTGGGGTATATTAGACAGTGTTACAGTGGGGGGTGTGGGTTATATCATAGAGTGTTACTGTGAGTGGTGTGGGGTATATCAGAGAGTTTTACAGTGAGCAGTGTGGGGTATATCAGAGAGTGTTACAGTAAGTGGTGTGGCGTATATCAGAGAGTGTTACAGTGAGGGGTGGGGATATATCAGAGAGTGTTACAGTGAGATGTGGGGTATATCAGAGAGTGTTACAGTGAGGTGTGTGGGGTATATCAGAGTGTGTTACAGTGAGGGGTGTGGGGTATATCAGCGACTGTTACAGTGAGTTGTGTGGGGTATATCAGAGAGTGTTACATTAAGGGGTGTGATGTATATCAGAGACTGTTACAGTGAGGGATGTGTGGTATATCAATGCCTGTTACAGTGAGGTGTGTGGGGTATATCAGAGCGTGTGACAGGAAGCGGTGGGGGTTTATCAGAGACTGTTACAGTGAGGTTTCTGGGGTATATCAGAGAGTGTTACAGAGAGGGGTGTGGGGTATATCAGAGACTATTACAGTGAGGTGTGTGGGGTATATCAGAGAGTGTTACAGTGAGGGGTGTGGGGTATATCAGAGAGTGTTACAGTGAGGGGTGTGGGGTATATCAGAGAGTGTTACAGTGAGAGGTCTGGGGTATATCAGAGAGTGTTACAGTGAGGTGTGTGGGGTATATCAGAGAGTGTTACAGTGAGGGGTGTGGGGTATATCAGAGAGTGTTACACTGAGGGGTGTGGGGTATATCAGAGGGTGTTACAGTGAGGGGTGTGTGGTGTATCAGAGAATGTCACAGTGAGGAGTGTGGGGTATATCAGAGAGTGTTACAGTGAGGGGTGTGGGGTATATTAGACAGTGTTACAGTGGGGGGTGTGGGGTATATCAGAGAGTGTTACAGTGGGGGGTGCGGGTTATATCATAGAGCGTTACTGTGAGGGGTGTGGGGTATATCAGAGAGTGTTACAGTGAGGTATGGGGTATATCAGAGAGTGTTACAGTGAGGGGTGTGCGGTATATCAGAGAGTGTTACAGTGAGGGTTTTGGGGTATATCAGAGAGTGTTACAGTGAGGTGTGTGGGGTATATCAGAGTCTGTTACAGTGTGTTGTGCGGTATGTCAGTGAGTGTTACAGTGAGGGGTGTGGGGTATATCAGAGAGTGTTACAGTGAGGGGTGTGTGCTATATCAGAGAGTGTTACAGTGAGGAGTGTGGGGTATATCCGAGAGTATTACAGTGAGGGGTGTGGGGTATATCAGACAGTGTTACAGTGGGTGGTGTGGGGTATATCAGAGCGTGTTAGAATGAGGGGTGTGGGGTATATCAGAGAGTGTTACAGTGAGGGGTTTGGGATATATCAGAGAGTGTTACAGTGAGGGGTGGGGTATATCAGAGAGTTTTACACTGAGGGGTGTGCAATATATCAGAGAGTGTTACAGTGAGGGGTGTTGGGGTATATCAGAGACTGTTACAGTGATGTGTGTGGAGTATATCAGAGAGTGTTACAGTGAGGGGTGTGGGGTATATCAGAGACTGTTACAGTGAGGGGTGTGGGGTATATCAGAGAGTGTTACAGTGAGGGGTGTGGTGTATATCAGAGCCTGTTACCGTGAGGGGTGTGGGGTATATCAGAGAGTGTTACACTGAGGGGTGTGGGGTATATAAGAGAGTCTTACAGTGAGGAGTGTGGGGTATATCCGAGAGTATTACAGTGAAGGGTGTGGGGTATATCAGACAGTGTTACAGTGGGTGGTGTGGGGTATATCAGAGCGTGTTACAATGAGGGGTGTGGGGTATATCAGAGAGTGTTACAGTGAGGGGTTTGGGATATATCAGAGAGTGTTACAGTTAGGGGTGGGGTATATCAGAGAGTTTTACACTGAGGGGTGTGCAATATATCAGAGAGTGTTACAGTGAGGGGTGTGGGGTATATCAGAGACTGTTACAGTGATGTGTGTGGGGTATATCAGAGAGTGTTACAGTGAGGGGTGTGGGGTATATCAGAGACTGTTACAGTGAGGTGTGTGGGGTATATCAGAGAGTGTTACAGTGAGGGGTGTGGTGTATATCAGAGACTGTTACAGTGAGGGGTGTGTGGTATCTCAATGCCTGTTACAGTGAGGTGTGTGGATTATATCAGAGAGTGTTACAGGAAGCGGTGGGGGTTTATCAGAGACTGTTACAGTGAGGTGTGTGGGGTATATCAGAGAGTGTTACAGTGAGGGGTCTGGTGTATATCAGAGACTGTTACAGTGAGGGGTGTGTGGTATCTCAATGCCTGTTACAGTGAGGTGTGTGTACTATATCAGAGAGTGTTACAGGAAGCGGTGGGGGTTTATCAGAGACTGTTACAGTGAGGTTTGTGGGGTATATCAGAGAGTGTTACAGAGAGGGGTGTGGGGTATATCAGAGACTGTTACAGTGAGGGGTGTGTGGTATATCAGAGAGTGTTACAGTGAGGAGTGTGGGGTATATCTGAGAGTATTACAGTGAGGGGTGTGGGGTGTATCAGACAGTGTTACAGTGGGTGGTGTGGGGTATATCAGAGAATGTCACAGTGAGGGGTGTGGGGTATATCAGAGAGTGTTACACTGAGTTTGGGGCGATATATCAGGGAGTGTTATAGTGAGGCTGTGGGGTATATCAGAGACTGTTACAGTGAGGTGTGTGGGGTATATCAGAGAGTGTTACAGTGAGGGGTGTGGGGTATATCAGAGACTGTTACAGTGAGTTGTGTGGGGTATATCAGAGAGTGTTACATTGAGGGGTGTGGTGTATATCAGAGACTGTTTCAGTGAGGGATGTGTGGTATATCAATGCCTGTTACAGTGAGGTGTGTGGGGTACATCAGAGAGTGTGACAGGAAGCGGTGGGGGTTTATCAGAGACTGTTACAGTGAGGTTTGTGGGGTATATCAGAGAGTGTTACAGAGAGGGCTGTGGTGTATATCAGAGACTATTACAGTGAGGTATGTGGGGTATATCAGAGAGTGTTACAGTGAGGGGTGTGGGGTATATCAGACAGTGTTACAGTGAGAGTTGTGGGGTATATCAGAGAGTGTTACAGTGAGGTCTGTGGGGTATATCCGAGAGTGTTACAGTGAGGTGTGTGAGGTATATCAGAGGATGTTACAGTGAGGGGTGTGTGGTGTATCAGAGAATGTTACAGTGAGGAGTGTGGGGTATATTAGACAGTGTTACAGTGGGGGGTGTGGGTTATATCATAGAGTGTTACTGTGAGTGGTGTGGGGTATATCAGAGAGTTTTACAGTGAGCAGTGTGGGGTATATCAGAGAGTGTTACAGTAAGTGGTGTGGCGTATATCAGAGAGTGTTACAGTGAGGGGTGGGGATATATCAGAGAGTGTTACAGTGAGATGTGGGGTATATCAGAGAGTGTTACAGTGAGGTGTGTGGGGTATATCAGAGTGTGTTACAGTGAGGGGTGTGGGGTATATCAGAGACTGTTACAGTGAGTTGTGTGGGGTATATCAGAGAGTGTTACATTAAGGGGGTGTGATGTATATCAGAGACTGTTACAGTGAGGGATGTGTGGTATATCAATGCCTGTTACAGTGAGGTGTGTGGGGTATATCAGAGGGTGTGACAGGAAGCGGTGGGGGTTTATCAGAGACTGTTACAGTGAGGTTTGTGGGGTATATCAGAGAGTGTTACAGAGAGGGGTGTGGGGTATGTCAGAGACTATTACAGTGAGGTGTGTGGGGTATATCAGAGAGTGTTACAGAGAGGGGTGTGGGGTATATCAGAGAGTGTTACAGTGAGGGGTGTGGGGTATATCAGAGAGTGTTACAGTGAGAGGTCTGGGGTATATCAGAGAGTGTTACAGTGAGGTGTGTGGGGGTATATCAGAGAGTGTTACAGTGAGGGGTGTGGGGTATATCAGAGAGTGTTACACTGAGGGGTGTGGGGTATATCAGAGGGCGTTACAGTGAGGGGTGTGTGGTGTATCAGAGAATGTCACAGTGAGGAGTGTGGGGTATATCAGAGAGTGTTACAGTGAGGGGTGTGGGGTATATTAGACAGTGTTACAGTGGGGGGTGTGGGGTATATCAGAGAGTGTTACAGTGGGGGGTGTGGGTTATATCATAGAGTGTTACTGTGAGGAGTGTGGGTTATATCAGAGAGTGTTACAGTGAGGGGTGGGGGTATATCAGATAGTGTTACAGTGAGGTATGGGGTATATCAGAGAGTGTTACAGTGAGGGGTGTGCGGTATATCAGAGAGTGTTACAGTGAGGGTTTTGGGGTATATCAGAGAGTGTTACAGTGAGGTGTGTGGGGTATATCAGAGACTGTTACAGTGTGTTGTGCGGTATGTCAGTGAGTGTTACAGTGAGGGGTGTGGGGTATATCAGAGAGTGTTACAGTGAGGGGTGTGTGCTATATCAGAGAGTGTTACAGTGAGGAGTGTGGGGTATATCCGAGAGTATTACAGTGAGGGGTGTGGGGTATATCAGACAGTGTTACAGTGGGTGGTGTGGGGTATATCAGAGCGTGTTACAATGAGGGGTGTGGGGTATATCAGAGAGTGTTACAGTGAGGGGTTTGGGATATATCAGAGAGTGTTACAGTGAGGGGTGGGGTATATCAGAGAGTTTTACACTGAGGGGTGTGCAATATATCAGAGAGTGTTACAGTGAGGGGTGTGGGGTATATCAGAGACTGTTACAGTGATGTGTGTGGAGTATATCAGAGAGTGTTACAGTGAGGGGTGTGGGGTATATCAGAGACTGTTACAGTGAGGTGTGTGGGGTATATCAGAGAGTGTTACAGTGAGGGGTGTGGTGTATATCAGAGCCTGTTACCGTGAGGGGTGTGGGGTATATCAGAGAGTGTTACACTGAGGGGTGTGGGGTATATAAGAGAGTCTTACAGTGAGGAGTGTGGGGTATATCCGAGAGTATTACAGTGAGGGGTGTGGGGTATATCAAACAGTGTTACAGTGGGTGGTGTGGGGTATATCAGAGCGTGTTACAATGAGGGGTGTGGGGTATATCAGAGAGTGTTACAGTGAGGGGTGTGGGGTATATTAGACAGTGTTACAGTGGGGGGTGTGGGGTATATCAGAGAGTGTTACAGTGGGGGGTGCGGGTTATATCATAGAGCGTTACTGTGAGGGGTGTGGGGTATATCAGAGAGTGTTACAGTGAGGTATGGGGTATATCAGAGAGTGTTACAGTGAGGGGTGTGCGGTATATCAGAGAGTGTTACAGTGAGGGTTTTGGGGTATATCAGAGAGTGTTACAGTGAGGTGTGTGGGGTATATCAGAGTCTGTTACAGTGTGTTGTGCGGTATGTCAGTGAGTGTTACAGTGAGGGGTGTGGGGTATATCAGAGAGTTTTACACTGAGGGGTGTGCAATATATCAGAGAGTGTTACAGTGAGGGGTGTGGGGTATATCAGAGACTGTTACAGTGATGTGTGTGGGGCATATCAGAGAGTGTTACAGTGAGGGGTGTGGGGTATATCAGAGAGTGTTACAGTGAGGGTTTTGGGGTATATCAGAGAGTGTTACAGTGAGGTGTGTGGGGTATATCAGAGTCTGTTACAGTGTGTTGTGCGGTATGTCAGTGAGTGTTACAGTGAGGGGTGTGGGGTATATCAGAGAGTGTTACAGTGAGGGGTGTGTGCTATATCAGAGAGTGTTACAGTCAGGAGTGTGGGGTATATCCGAGAGTATTACAGTGAGGGGTGTGTGGTATATCAGACAGTGTTACAGTGGGTGGTGTGGGGTATATCAGAGCGTGTTAGAATGAGGGGTGTGGGGTATATCAGAGAGTGTTACAGTGAGGGGTTTGGGATATATCAGAGAGTGTTACAGTGAGGGGTGGGGTATATCAGAGAGTTTTACACTGAGGGGTGTGCAATATATCAGAGAGTGTTACAGTGAGGGGTGTGGGGTATATCAGAGACTGTTACAGTGATGTGTGTGGAGTATATCAGAGAGTGTTACAGTGAGGGGTGTGGGGTATATCAGAGACTGTTACAGTGAGGGGTGTGGGGTATATCAGAGAGTGTTACAGTGAGGGGTGTGGTGTATATCAGAGCCTGTTACCGTGAGGGGTGTGGGGTATATCAGAGAGTGTTACACTGAGGGGTGTGGGGTATATAAGAGAGTCTTACAGTGAGGAGTGTGGGGTATATCCGAGAGTATTACAGTGAAGGGTGTGGGGTATATCAGACAGTGTTACAGTGGGTGGTGTGGGGTATATCAGAGCGTGTTACAATGAGGGGTGTGGGGTATATCAGAGAGTGTTACAGTGAGGGGTTTGGGATATATCAGAGAGTGTTACAGTTAGGGGTGGGGTATATCAGAGAGTTTTACACTGAGGGGTGTGCAATATATCAGAGAGTGTTACAGTGAGGGGTGTGGGGTATATCAGAGACTGTTACAGTGATGTGTGTGGGGTATATCAGAGAGTGTTACAGTGAGGGGTGTGGGGTATATCAGAGACTGTTACAGTGAGGTGTGTGGGGGTATATCAGAGAGTGTTACAGTGAGGGGTGTGGTGTATATCAGAGACTGTTACAGTGAGGGGTGTGTGGTATCTCAATGCCTGTTACAGTGAGGTGTGTGGATTATATCAGAGAGTGTTACAGGAAGCGGTGGGGGGTTTATCAGAGACTGTTACAGTGAGGTGTGTGGGGTATATCAGAGAGTGTTACAGTGAGGGGTCTGGTGTATATCAGAGACTGTTACAGTGAGGGGGTGTGTGGTATCTCAATGCCTGTTACAGTGAGGTGTGTGTATTATATCAGAGAGTGTTACAGGAAGCGGTGGGGGTTTATCAGAGACTGTTACAGTGAGGTTTGTGGGGTATATCAGAGAGTGTTACAGAGAGGGGTGTGGGGTATATCAGAGACTGTTACAGTGAGGGGTGTGTGGTATATCAGAGAGTGTTACAGTGAGGAGTGTGGGGTATATCTGAGAGTATTACAGTGAGGGGTGTGGGGTGTATCAGACAGTGTTACAGTGGGTGGTGTGGGGGTATATCAGAGAATGTCACAGTGAGGGGTGTGGGGTATATCAGAGAGTGTTACACTGAGTTTGGGGCGATATATCAGGGAGTGTTATAGTGAGGCTGTGGGGTATATCAGAGACTGTTACAGTGAGGTGTGTGGGGTATATCAGAGAGTGTTACAGTGAGGGGTGTGGGGTATATCAGAGACTGTTACAGTGAGTTGTGTGGGGTATATCAGAGAGTGTTACATTGAGGGGTGTGGTGTATATCAGAGACTGTTTCAGTGAGGGATGTGTGGTATATCAATGCCTGTTACAGTGAGGTGTGTGGGGTATATCAGAGAGTGTGACAGGAAGCGGTGGGGGTTTATCAGAGACTGTTACAGTGAGGTTTGTGGGGTATATCAGAGAGTGTTACAGAGAGGGCTGTGGTGTATATCAGAGACTATTACAGTGAGGTATGTGGGGTATATCAGAGAGTGTTACAGTGAGGGGTGTGGGGTATATCAGACAGTGTTACAGTGAGAGTTGTGGGGTATATCAGAGAGTGTTACAGTGAGGTCTGTGGGGTATATCCGAGAGTGTTACAGTGAGGTGTGTGAGGTATATCAGAGGATGTTACAGTGAGGGGTGTGTGGTGTATCAGAGAATGTTACAGTGAGGAGTGTGGGGTATATTAGACAGTGTTACAGTGGGGGGTGTGGGTTATATCATAGAGTGTTACTGTGAGTGGTGTGGGGTATATCAGAGAGTTTTACAGTGAGCAGTGTGGGGTATATCAGAGAGTGTTACAGTAAGTGGTGTGGCGTATATCAGAGAGTGTTACAGTGAGGGGTGGGGATATATCAGAGAGTGTTACAGTGAGATGTGGGGTATATCAGAGAGTGTTACAGTGAGGTGTGTGGGGTATATCAGAGTGTGTTACAGTGAGGGGTGTGGGGTATATCAGAGACTGTTACAGTGAGTTGTGTGGGGTATATCAGAGAGTGTTACATTAAGGGGTGTGATGTATATCAGAGACTGTTACAGTGAGGGATGTGTGGTATATCAATGCCTGTTACAGTGAGGTGTGTGGGGTATATCAGAGCGTGTGACAGGAAGCGGTGGGGGTTTATCAGAGACTGTTACAGTGAGGTTTGTGGGGTATATCAGAGAGTGTTACAGAGAGGGGTGTGGGGTATATCAGAGACTATTACAGTGAGGTGTGTGGGGTATATCAGAGAGTGTTACAGAGAGGGGTGTGGGGTATATCAGAGAGTGTTACAGTGAGGGGTGTGGGGTATATCAGAGAGTGTTACAGTGAGAGGTCTGGGGTATATCAGAGAGTGTTACAGTGAGGTGTGTGGGGTATATCAGAGAGTGTTACAGTGAGGGGTGTGGGGTATATCAGAGAGTGTTACACTGAGGGGTGTGGGGTATATCAGAGGGCGTTACAGTGAGGGGTGTGTGGTGTATCAGAGAATGTCACAGTGAGGAGTGTGGGGTATATCAGAGAGTGTTACAGTGAGGGGTGTGGGGTATATTAGACAGTGTTACAGTGGGGGGTGTGGGGTATATCAGAGAGTGTTACAGTGGGGGGTGTGGGTTATATCATAGAGTGTTACTGTGAGGGGTGTGGGTTATATCAGAGAGTGTTACAGTGAGGGGTGGGGGTATATCAGATAGTGTTACAGTGAGGTATGGGGTATATCAGAGAGTGTTACAGTGAGGGGTGTGCGGTATATCAGAGAGTGTTACAGTGAGGGTTTTGGGGTATATCAGAGAGTGTTACAGTGAGGTGTGTGGGGTATATCAGAGACTGTTACAGTGTGTTGTGCGGTATGTCAGTGAGTGTTACAGTGAGGGGTGTGGGGTATATCAGAGAGTGTTACAGTGAGGGGTGTGTGCTATATCAGAGAGTGTTACAGTGAGGAGTGTGGGGTATATCCGAGAGTATTACAGTGAGGGGTGTGGGGTATATCAGACAGTGTTACAGTGGGTGGTGTGGGGTATATCAGAGCGTGTTACAATGAGGGGTGTGGGGTATATCAGAGAGTGTTACAGTGAGGGGTTTGGGATATATCAGAGAGTGTTACAGTGAGGGGTGGGGTATATCAGAGAGTTTTACACTGAGGGGTGTGCAATATATCAGAGAGTGTTACAGTGAGGGGTGTGGGGTATATCAGAGACTGTTACAGTGATGTGTGTGGAGTATATCAGAGAGTGTTACAGTGAGGGGTGTGGGGTATATCAGAGACTGTTACAGTGAGGTGTGTGGGGTATATCAGAGAGTGTTACAGTGAGGGGTGTGGTGTATATCAGAGCCTGTTACCGTGAGGGGTGTGGGGTATATCAGAGAGTGTTACACTGAGGGGTGTGGGGTATATAAGAGAGTCTTACAGTGAGGAGTGTGGGGTATATCCGAGAGTATTACAGTGAGGGGTGTGGGGTATATCAAACAGTGTTACAGTGGGTGGTGTGGGGTATATCAGAGCGTGTTACAATGAGGGGTGTGGGGTATATCAGAGAGTGTTACAGTGAGGGGTTTGGGATATATCAGAGAGTGTTACAGTTAGGGGTGGGGTATATCAGAGAGTTTTACACTGAGGGGTGTGCAATATATCAGAGAGTGTTACAGTGAGGGGTGTGGGGTATATCAGAGACTGTTACAGTGATGTGTGTGGGGCATATCAGAGAGTGTTACAGTGAGGGGTGTGGGGTATATCAGAGAGTGTTACAGTGAGGGTTTTGGGGTATATCAGAGAGTGTTACAGTGAGGTGTGTGGGGTATATCAGAGACTGTTACAGTGTGTTGTGCGGTATGTCAGTGAGTGTTACAGTGAGGGGTGTGGGGTTTATCAGAGAGTGTTACAGTGAGGGGTGTGTGGTATATCAGAGAGTGTTACAGTGAGGAGTGTATGGTATATCCGAGAGTATTACAGTGAGGGGTGTGGGGTATATCAGACAGTGTTACAGTGTGTGGTGTGGGGTATATCAGAGCGTGTTACAATGAGGGGTGTGGGGTATATCTGAGAGTGTTACAGTGAGGGGTGTGGGGTATATCAGAGAGTGTTACAGTGAGGGGTGTGGGGTATATCAGAGACTGTTACAGTGAGAGTTCTGGGGTATATCAGAGAGTGTTACAGTGAGGGGTGTGGGGTATATCAGAGAGTGTTACACTGAGGTGTGTGGGGTATATCAGAGGGTGTTACAGTGAGGGGAGTGTGGTGTATCAGAGAATGTCACAGTGAGGAGTGTCGGGTATATCAGAGAGTGTTACAGTGAGGGGTGTGGGGTATATTAGACAGTGTTACAGTGGGGGGTGTGGGGTATATCAGAGAGTGTTACAGTGGGGGGTGTGGGTTATATCATAGAGTGTTACTGTGAGGGGTGTGGGGTATATCAGAGAGTGTTACAGTGAGGGGTGGGGGTATATCAGAGAGTGTTACAGTGAGGTATGGGGTATATCAGAGAGTGTTACAGTGAGGGGTGTGCGGTATATCAGAGAGTGTTACAGTGAGGGTTTTGGGGTATATCAGAGAGTGTTACAGTGAGGTGTGTGGGGTATATCAGAGACTGTTACAGTGTGTTGTGCGGTATGTCAGTGAGTGTTACAGTGAGGGGTGTGGGGTTTATCAGAGATTGTTACAGTGAGGGGTGTGTGGTATATCAGAGAGTGTTACAGTGAGGAGTGTGTGGTATATCCGAGAGTATTACAGTGAGGGGTGTGGGGTATATCAGACAGTGTTACAGTGTGTGGTGTGGGGTATATCAGAGCGTGTTACAATGAGGGGTGTGGGGTATATCAGAGAGTGTTACAGTGAGGGGTGTGGGGTATATCAGAAAGTGTTACAGTGAGGGGTGTGGGGTATATCAGAGAGTGTTACAGTGAGAGGTCTGGGGTGTATCAGAGAGTGTTACAGTGAGGGGTGTGGGGTATATCAGAGAGTGTTACACTGAGGTGTGTGGGGTATATCAGAGGGTGTTACAGTGAGGGGTGTGTGGTGTATCAGAGAATGTCACAGTGAGGAGTGTGGGGTATATCAGAGAGTGTTACAGTGAGGGGTGTGGGGTATATTAGACAGTGTTACAGTGGGGGGTGTGGGGTATATCAGAGAGTGTTACAGTGGGGGGTGTGGGTTATATCATAGAGTGTTACTATGAGGGGTGTGGTGTACATCAGAGAGTGTTTCAGTGAGGGGTGGGGGTATATCACAGAGTGTTACAGTGAGGTATGGGGTATATCAGAGAGTGTTACAGTGAGGGGTGTGCGGTATATCAGAGAGTGTTACAGAGAGGGTTTTGGGGTATATCAGAGAGTGTTACAGTGAGGTGTGTGGGGTATATCAGAGACTGTTACAGTGTTTTGTGCGGTATGTCAGTGAGTGTTACAGTGAGGGGTGTGGGGTATATCAGAGAGTGTTACAGTGAGGGGTGTGTGGTATATCAGAGAGTGTTACAGTGAGGAGTGTGGGGTATATCCAAGAGTATTACAGTGAGGGGTGTGGGGTATATCAGACAGTGTTACAGTGGGTGGTGTGGGGTATATCAGAGCATGTTACAATGAGGGGTGTGGGGTATATCAGAGAGTGTTACAGTGAGGGGTTTGGGATATATCAGAGAGTGTTACAGTGAGGGTTGGGGTATATCAGAGAGTTTTACACTGAGGGGTGTGCAATATATCAGAGAGTGTTACAGTGATGTGTGTGGGGTTTATCAGAGAGTGTTACAGTGAGGGGTGTGGGGTACATCAGAGAGTGTTACAGTGAGGGGTGTGGGGTATATCAGAGACTGTTACAGTGAGGGGTGTGGGGTATATCAGAGAGTGTTACAGTGAGGGTGTGGTGTATATCAGAGCCTGTTACAGTGAGGGATGTGGGGTATATCAGAGAGTGTTACACTGAGGGGTGTGGGGTATAAAAGAGAGTCTTACAGTGAGGAGTGTGGGGTATATCCGAGAGTATTACAGTGAGGGGTGTGGGGTATATCAAACAGTGTTACAGTGGGTGGTGTGGGGTATATCAGAGCGTGTTACAATGAGGGGTGTGGGGTATATCAGAGAGTGTTACAGTGAGGGGTTTGGGATATATCAGAGAGTGTTACAGTGAGGGGTGGGGTATATCAGAGAGTTTTACACTGAGGGGTGTGCAATATATCAGAGAGTGTTACAGTGAGGGGTGTGGGGTATATCAGAGAGTGTTACAGTGAGGGGTGTGGGGTATATCAGAGACTGTTACAGTGAGGTGTGTGGGGTATATCAGAGAGTGTTACAGTGAGGGGTGTGGTGTATATCAGAGACTGTTACAGTGAGGGGTGTGTGGTATCTCAATGCCTGTTACAGTGAGGTGTGTGGATTATATCAGAGAGTGTTACAGGAAGCGGTGGGGGTTTATCAGAGACTGTTACAGTGAGGTGTGTGGGGTATATCAGAGAGTGTTACAGTGAGGGGTCTGGTGTATATCAGAGACTGTTACAGTGAGGGGTGTGTGGTATCTCAATGCCTGTTACAGTGAGGTGTGTGTATTATATCAGAGAGTGTTACAGGAAGCGGTGGGGGTTTATCAGAGACTGTTACAGTGAGGTTTGTGGGGTATATCAGAGAGTGTTACAGAGAGGGGTGTGGGGTATATCAGAGACTGTTACAGTGAGGGGTGTGTGGTATATCAGAGAGTGTTACAGTGAGGAGTGTGGGGTATATCTGAGAGTATTACAGTGAGGGGTGTGGGGTGTATCAGACAGTGTTACAGTGGGTGGTGTGGGGTATATCAGAGAATGTCACAGTGAGGGGTGTGGGGTATATCAGAGAGTGTTACACTGAGTTTGGGGCGATATATCAGGGAGTGTTATAGTGAGGCTGTGGGGTATATCAGAGACTGTTACAGTGAGGTGTGTGGGGTATATCAGAGAGTGTTACAGTGAGGGGTGTGGGGTATATCAGAGACTGTTACAGTGAGTTGTGTGGGGTATATCAGAGAGTGTTACATTGAGGGGTGTGGTGTATATCAGAGACTGTTTCAGTGAGGGATATGTGGTATATCATTGCCTGTTACAGTGAGGTGTGTGGGGTATATCAGAGAGTGTGACAGGAAGCGGTGGGGGTTTATCAGAGACTGTTACAGTGAGGTTTGTGGGGTATATCAGAGAGTGTTACAGAGAGGGGTGTGGGGTATATCAGAGACTATTACAGTGAGGTATGTGGGGTATATCAGAGAGTGTTACAGTGAGGGGTGTGGGGTATATCAGACAGTGTTACAGTGAGAGTTGTGGGGTATATCAGAGAGTGTTACAGTGAGGTCTGTGGGGTATATCCGAGAGTGTTACAGTGAGGTGTGTGAGGTATATCAGAGGATGTTACAGTGAGGGGTGTGTGGTGTATCAGAGAATGTTACAGTGAGGAGTGTGGGGTATATTAGACAGTGTTACAGTGGGGGGTGTGGGTTATATCATAGAGTGTTACTGTGAGTGGTGTGGGGTATATCAGAGAGTTTTACAGTGAGCAGTGTGGGATATATCAGAGAGTGTTACAGTAAGTGGCGTGGCGTATATCAGAGAGTGTTACAGTGAGGGGTGGGGATATATCAGAGAGTGTTACAGTGAGATGTGGGGTATATCAGAGAGTGTTACAGTGAGGTGTGTGGGGTATATCAGAGTGTGTTACAGTGAGGGGTGTGGGGTATATCAGAGACTGTTACAGTGAGTTGTGTGGGGTATATCAGAGAGTGTTACATTAAGGGGTGTGATGTATATCAGAGACAGTTACAGTGAGGGATGTGTGGTATATCAATGCCTGTTACAGTGAGGTGTGTGGGGTATATCAGAGCGTGTGACAGGAAGCGGTGGGGGTTTATCAGAGACTGTTACAGTGAGGTTTGTGGGGTATATCAGAGAGTGTTACAGAGAGGGGTGTGGGGTATATCAGAGACTATTACAGTGAGGTGTGTGGGGTATATCAGAGAGTGTTACAGTGAGGGGTGTGGGGTATATCAGAGAGTGTTACAGTGAGGGGTGTGGGGTATATCAGAGAGTGTTACAGTGAGAGGTCTGGGGTATATCAGAGAGTGTTACAGTGAGGTGTGTGGGGTATATCAGAGAGTGTTACAGTGAGGGGTGTGGGGTATATCAGAGAGTGTTACACTGAGGGGTGTGGGGTATATCAGAGGGTGTTACAGTGAGGGGTGTGTGGTGTATCAGAGAATGTCACAGTGAGGAGTGTGGGGTATATCAGAGAGTGTTACAGTGAGGGTTGTGGGGTATATTAGACAGTGTTACAGTGGGGGGTGTGGGGTATATCAGAGAGTGTTACAGTGGGGGGTGTGGGTTATATCATAGAGTGTTACTGTGAGGGGTGTGGGGTATATCAGAGAGTGTTACAGAGAGGGGTGTGGTGTATATCAGAGACTATTACAGTGAGGTATGTGGGGTATATCAGAGAGTGTTACAGTGAGGGTTGTGGGGTATATCAGACAGTGTTACAGTGAGAGTTGTGGGGTATATCAGAGAGTGTTACAGTGAGGTCTGTGGGGTATATCCGAGAGTGTTACAGTGAGGTGTGTGAGGTATATCAGAGGATGTTACAGTGAGGGGTGTGTGGTGTATCAGAGAATGTTACAGTGAGGAGTGTGGGGTATATTAGACAGTATTACAGTGGGGGGTGTGGGTTATATCATAGAGTGTTACTGTGAGTGGTGTGGGGTATATCAGAGAGTTTTACAGTGAGCAGTGTGGGGTATATCAGAGAGTGTTACAGTAAGTGGTGTGGCGTATATCAGAGAGTGTTACAGTGAGGGGTGGGGATATATCAGAGAGTGTTACAGTGAGATGTGGGGTATATCAGAGAGTGTTACAGTGAGGTGTGTGGGGTATATCAGAGTGTGTTACAGTGAGGGGTGTGGGGTATATCAGAGACTGTTACAGTGAGTTGTGTGGGGTATATCAGAGAGTGTTACATTAAGGGGTGTGATGTATATCAGAGACTGTTACAGTGAGGGATGTGTGGTATATCAATGCCTGTTACAGTGAGGTGTGTGGGGTATATCAGAGCGTGTGACAGGAAGCGGTGGGGGTTTATCAGAGACTGTTACAGTGAGGTTTGTGGGGTATATCAGAGAGTGTTACAGAGAGGGGTGTGGGGTATATCAGAGACTATTACAGTGAGGTGTGTGGGGTATATCAGAGAGTGTTACAGTGAGGGGTGTGGGGTATATCAGAGAGTGTTACAGTGAGGGGTGTGGGGTATATCAGAGAGTGTTACAGTGAGAGGTCTGGGGTATATCAGTGAGTGTTACAGTGAGGTGTGTGGGGTATATCAGAGAGTGTTACAGTGAGGGGTGTGGGGTATATCAGAGACTGTTACACTGAGGGGTGTGGGGTATATCAGAGAGTGTTACAGTGAGGGGTGTGTGGTGTATCTGAGAATGTCACAGTGAGGAGTGTGGGGTATATCAGAGAGTGTTACAGTGAGGGGTGTGGGGTATATTAGACAGTGTTACAGTGGGGGGTGTGGGGTATATCAGAGAGTGTTACAGTGGGGGGTGTGGGTTATATCATAGAGTGTTACTGTGAGGGGTGTGGGGTATATCAGAGAGTGTTACAGTGAGGGGTGGGGGTATATCAGAGAGTGTTACAGTGAGGTATGGGGTATATCAGAGAGTGTTACAGTGAGTGGTGTGCGGTATATCAGAGAGTGTTACAGTGAGGGTTTTGGGGTATATCAGAGAGTGTTACAGTGAGGTGTGTGGGGTATATCAGAGACTGTTACAGTGTGTTGTGCGGTATGTCAGTGAGTGTTACAGTGAGGGGTGTGGGGTTTATCAGAGAGTGTTACAGTGAGGGGTGTGTGGTATATCAGAGAGTTTTACAGTGAGGAGTGTATGGTATATCCGAGAGTATTACAGTGAGGGGTGTGGGGTATATCAGACAGTGTTACAGTGTGTGGTGTGGGGTATATCAGAGCGTGTTACAATGAGGGGTGTGGGGTATATCAGAGAGTGTTACAGTGAGGGGTGTGGGGTATATCAGAGGGTGTTACAGTGAGGGGTGTGGGGTATATCAGAGAGTGTTACAGTGAGAGGTCTGGGGTATATCAGAGAGTGTTACAGTGAGGGGTGTGGGGTATATCAGAGAGTGTTACACTGAGGTGTGTGGGGTATATCAGAGGGTGTTACAGTGAGGGGTGTGTGGTGTATCAGAGAATGTCACAGTGAGGAGTGTGGGGTATATCAGAGAGTGTTACAGTGAGGGGTGTGGGGTATATTAGACAGTGTTACAGTGGGGGGTGTGGGGTATATCAGAGAGTGTTACAGTGGGGGGTGTGGGTTATATCATAGAGTGTTACTATGAGGGGTGTGGTGTATATCAGAGAGTGTTACAGTGAGGGGTGGGGGTATATCACAGAGTGTTACAGTGAGGTATGGGGTATATCAGAGAGTGTTACAGTGAGGGGTGTGCGGTATATCAGAGAGTGTTACAGTGAGGGTTTTGGGGTATATCAGAGAGTGTTACACTGAGGGGTGTGGGGTATATCAGAGGGTGTTACAGTGAGGGGTGTGTGGTGTATCAGAGAATGTCACAGTGAGGAGTGTGGGGTATATCAGAGAGTGTTACAGTGAGGGGTGTGGGGTATATTAGACAGTGTTACATTCGGGGGTGTGGGGTATATCAGAGAGTGTTACAGTGGGGGGTGTGGGTTATATCATAGAGTGTTACTGTGAGGGGTGTGGGGTATATCAGAGAGTGTTACAGTGAGGGGTGGGGGTATATCAGAGATTGTTACAGTGAGGTATGGGGTATATCAGAGAGTGTTACAGTGAGGGGTGTGCGGTATATCAGAGAGTGTTACAGTGAGGGTTTTGGGGTATATCAGAGAGTGTTACAGTGAGGTGTGTGGGGTATATCAGAGACTGTTACAGTGTGTTGTGCGGTATGTCAGTGAGTGTTACAGTGAGTGGTGTGGGGTTTATCAGAGATTGTTACAGTGAGGGGTGTGTGGTATATCAGAGAGTGTTACAGTGAGGAGTGTGTGGTATATCCGAGAGTATTACAGTGAGGGGTGTGGGGTATATCAGACAGTGTTACAGTGTGTGGTGTGGGGTATATCAGAGCGTGTTACAATGAGGGGTGTGGGGTATATCAGAGAGTGTTACAGTGAGGGGTGTGGGGTATATCAGAGAGTGTTACAGTGAGGGCTGTGGGGTATATCAGAGAGTGTTACAGTGAGAGGTCTGGGGTATATCAGAGAGTGTTACAGTGAGGGGTGTGGGGTATATCAGAGAGTGTTACACTGAGGTGTGTGGGGTATATCAGAGGGTGTTACAGTGAGGGGTGTGTGGTGTATCAGAGAATGTCACAGTGAGGAGTGTGGGGTATATCAGAGAGTGTTACAGTGAGGGGTGTGGGGTATATTAGACAGTGTTACAGTGGGGGGTGTGGGGTATATCAGAGAGTGTTACAGTGGGGGGTGTGGGTTATATCATAGAGTGTTACTATGAGGGGTGTGGTGTATATCAGAGAGTGTTACAGTGAGGGGTGGGGGTATATCACAGAGTGTTACAGTGAGGTATGGGGTATATCAGAGAGTGTTACAGTGAGGGGTGTGCGGTATATCAGAGAGTGTTACAGTGAGGGTTTTCGGGTATATCAGAGAGTGTTACACTGAGGGGTGTGGGGTATATCAGAGGGTGTTACAGTGAGGGGTGTGTGGTGTATCAGAGAATGTCACAGTGAGGAGTGTGGGGTATATCAGAGAGTGTTACAGTGAGGGGTGTGGGGTATATTAGACAGTGTTACAGTGGGGGGTGTGGGGTATATCAGAGAGTGTTACAGTGGGGGGTGTAGGTTATATCATAGAGTGTTACTGTGAGGGGTGTGGGGTATATCAGAGAGTGTTACAGTGAGGGGTGGGGGTATATCAGAGAGTGTTACAGTGAGGTATGGGGTATATCAGAGAGTGTTTCAGTGAGGGGTGTGCGGTATATCAGAGAGCCTTACAGTGAGGGTTTTGGGGTATATCAGAGAGTGTTACAGTGAGGTGTGTGGGGTATATCAGAGACTGTTACAGTGTGTTGTGCGGTATGTCAGTGAGTGTTACAGTGAGTGGTGTGGGGTTTATCAGAGATTGTTACAGTGAGGGGTGTGTGGTATATCAGAGAGTGTTACAGTGAGGAGTGTGTGGTATATCCGAGAGTATTACAGTGAGGGGTGTGGGGTATATCAGACAGTGTTACAGTGTGTGGTGTGGGGTATATCAGAGCGTGTTACAATGAGGGGTGTGGGGTATATCAGAGAGTGTTACAGTGAGGGGTGTGGGGTATATCAGAGAGTGTTACAGTGAGGGGTGTGGGGTATATCAGAGAGTGTTACAGTGAGAGGTCTGGGGTATATCAGAAAGTGTTACAGTGAGGGGTGGGGATATATCAGAGAGTGTTACAGTGAGATGTGGGGTATATCAGAGAGTGTTACAGTGAGGTGTGTGGGGTATATCAGAGTGTGTTACAGTGAGGGGTGTGGGGTATATCAGAGACTGTTACAGTGAGTTGTGTGGGGTATATCAGAGAGTGTTACATTAAGGGGTGTGATGTATATCAGAGACTGTTACAGTGAGGGATGTGTGGTATATCAATGCCTGTTACAGTGAGGTGTGTGGGGTATATCAGAGCGTGTGACAGGAAGCGGTGGGGGTTTATCAGAGACTGTTACAGTGAGGTTTGTGGGGTATATCAGAGAGTGTTACAGAGAGGGGTGTGGGGTATATCAGAGACTATTACAGTGAGGTGTGTGGGGTATATCAGAGAGTGTTACTGTGAGGGGTGTGGGGTATATCAGAGAGTGTTACAGTGAGGGGTGGGGGTATATCAGAGAGTGTTACAGTGAGGTATGGGGTATATCAGAGAGTGTTACAGTGAGGGGTGTGCGGTATATCAGAGAGTGTTACAGTGAGGGTTTTGGGGTATATCAGAGAGTGTTACAGTGAGGTGTGTGGGGTATATCAGAGACTGTTACAGTGTGTTGTGCGGTATGTCAGTGAGTGTTACAGTGAGGGGTGTGGGGTTTATCAGAGAGTGTTACAGTGAGGGGTGTGTGGTATATCAGAGAGTGTTACAGTGAGGAGTGTGTGGTATATCCGAGAGTATTACAGTGAGGGGTGTGGGGTATATCAGACAGTGTTACAGTGTGTGGTGTGGGGTATATCAGAGCGTGTTACAATGAGGGGTGTGGGGTATATCAGAGAGTGTTACAGTGAGGGGTGTGGGGTATATCAGAGAGTGTTACAGTGAGGGGTGTGGGGTATATCAGAGAGTGTTACAGTGAGAGGTCTGGGGTATATCAGAGAGTGTTACAGTGAGGGGTGTGGGGGTATATCAGAGAGTGTTACACTGAGGTGTGTGGGGTATATCAGAGGGTGTTACAGTGAGGGGTGTGTGGTGTATCAGAGAATGTCACAGTGAGGAGTGTGGGGTATATCAGAGAGTGTTACAGTGAGGGGTGTGGGGTATATTAGACAGTGTTACAGTGGGGGGTGTGGGGTATATCAGAGAGTGTTACAGTGGGGGGTGTGGGTTATATCATAGAGTGTTACTATGAGGGGTGTAGTGTATATCAGAGAGTGTTACAGTGAGGGGTGGGGGTATATCACAGAGTGTTACAGTGAGGTATGGGGTATATCAGAGAGTGTTACAGTGAGGGTGTGCGGTATATCAGAGAGTGTTACAGTGAGGGTTTTGGGGTATATCAGAGAGTGTTACACTGAGGGGTGTGGGGTATATCAGAGGGTGTTACAGTGAGGGGTGTGTGGTGTATCAGAGAATGTCACAGTGAGGAGTGTGGGGTATATCAGAGAGTGTTACAGTGAGGGGTGTGGGGTATATTAGACAGTGTTACAGTGGGGGGTGTGGGGTATATCAGAGAGTGTTACAGTGGGGGGTGTGGGTTATATCATAGAGTGTTACTGTGAGGGGTGTGGGGTATATCAGAGAGTGTTACAGTGAGGGGTGGGGGTATATCAGAGAGTGTTACAGTGAGGTATCGGGTATATCAGAGAGTGTTACAGTGAGTGGTGTGCGGTATATCAGAGAGTGTTACAGTGAGGGTTTTGGGGTATATCAGAGAGTGTTACAGTGAGGTGTGTGGGGTATATCAGAGACTGTTACAGTGTGTTGTGCGGTATGTCAGTGAGTGTTACAGTGAGGGGTGTGGGGTTTATCAGAGATTGTTACAGTGAGGGGTGTGTGGTATATCAGAGAGTGTTACAGTGAGGAGTGTGTGGTATATCCGAGAGTATTACAGAGAGGGGTGTGGGGTATATCAGACAGTGTTACAGTGTGTGGTGTGGGGTATATCAGAGCGTGTTACAATGAGGGGTGTGGGGTATATCAGAGAGTGTTACAGTGAGGGGTGTGGGGTATATCAGAGAGTGTTACAGTGAGGGGTGTGGGGTATATCGGAGAGTGTTACAGTGAGAGGTCTGGGGTATATCAGAGAGTGTTACAGTGAGGGGTGTGGGGTATATCAGAGAGTGTTACACTGAGGTGTGTGGGGTATATCAGAGGGTGTTACAGTGAGGGGTGTGTGGTGTATCAGAGAATGTCACAGTGAGGAGTGTGGGGTATATCAGAGAGTGTTACAGTGAGGGGTGTGGGGTATATTAGACAGTGTTACAGTGGGGGGTGTGGGGTATATCAGAGAGTGTTACAGTGGGGGGTGTGGGTTATATCATAGAGTGTTACTATGAGGGGTGTGGTGTATATCAGAGAGTGTTACAGTGAGGGGTGGGGGTATATCACAGAGTGTTACAGTGAGGTATGGGGTATATCAGAGAGTGTTACAGTGAGGGGTGTGCGGTATATCAGAGAGTGTTACAGAGAGGGTTTTGGGGTATATCAGAGAGTGTTACAGTGAGGTGTGTGGGGTATATCAGAGACTGTTACAGTGTGTTGTGCGGTATGTCAGTGAGTGTTACAGTGAGGGGTGTGGGGTATATCAGAGAGTGTTACAGTGAGGGGTGTGTGGTATATCAGAGAGTGTTACAGTGAGGAGTGTGGGGTATATCCAAGAGTATTACAGTGAGGGGTGTGGGGTATATCAGACAGTGTTACAGTGGGTGGTGTGGGGTATATCAGAGCGTGTTACAATGAGGGGTGTGGGGTATATCAGAGAGTGTTACAGTGAGGGGTTTGGGATATATCAGAGAGTGTTACAGTGATGTGTGTGGGGTATATCAGAGAGTGTTACAGTGAGGGGTGTGGGGTACATCAGAGAGTGTTACAGTGAGGGGTGTGGGGTATATCAGAGACTGTTACAGTGAGGGGTGTGGGGTATATCAGAGAGTGTTATAGTGAGGGTGTGGTGTATATCAGAGCCTGTTACAGTGAGGGGTGTGGGGTATATCAGAGAGTGTTACACTGAGGGGTGTGGGGTATAAAAGAGAGTCTTACAGTGAGGAGTGTGGGGTATATCCGAGAGTATTACAGTGAGGGGTGTGGGGTATATCAAACAGTGTTACAGTGGGTGGTGTGGGGTATATCAGAGCGTGTTACAATGAGGGGTGTGGGGTATATCAGAGAGTGTTACAGTGAGGGGTTTGGGATATATCAGAGAGTGTTACAGTGGGGGGTGGGGTATATCAGTGAGTTTTACACTGAGGGGTGTGCAATATATCAGAGAGTGTTACAGTGAGGGGTGTGGGGTATATCAGAGACTGTTACAGTGAGGTGTGTGGGGTATATCTGAGAGTATTACAGTGAGGGGTGTGGGTGTATCAGACAGTGTTACAGTGGGTGGTGTGGGGTATATCAGAGAATGTCACAGTGAGGGGTGTGGGGTATATCAGAGAGTGTTACACTGAGTTTGGGGCGATATATCAGGGAGTGTTATAGTGAGGCTGTGGGGTATATCAGAGACTGTTACAATGAGGTGTGTGGGGTATATCAGAGAGTGTTACAGTGAGGGGTGTGGGGTATATCAGAGACTGTTACAGTGAGTTGTGTGGGGTATATCAGAGAGTGTTACATTGAGGGGTGTGGTGTATATCAGAGACTGTTTCAGTGAGGGATGTGTGGTATATCAATGCCTGTTACAGTGAGGTGTGTGGGGTATATCAGAGAGTGTGACAGGAAGCGGTGGGGTTTATCAGAGACTGTTACAGTGAGGTTTGTGGGGTATATCAGAGAGTGTTACAGAGAGGGGTGTGGGGTATATCAGAGACTATTACAGTGAGGATTGTGGGGTATATCAGAGAGTGTTACAGTGAGGGGTGTGGGTTATATCAGACAGTGTTACAGTGAGAGTTGTGGGGTATATCAGAGAGTGTTACAGTGAGGTCTGTGGGGTATATCCGAG
Source organism: Isurus oxyrinchus (assembly GCA_026770705.1). Lineage (NCBI taxonomy): Eukaryota > Metazoa > Chordata > Chondrichthyes > Lamniformes > Lamnidae > Isurus > Isurus oxyrinchus. Next base: position 106,778 of record JANJGN010001333.1, read on the forward strand.
AGTGTTACAGTGAGGTGTGTGAGGTATATCAGAGGATGTTACAGTGAGGGGTGTGTGGTGTATCAGAGAATGTTACAGTGAGGAGTGTGGGGTATATTAGACAGTGTTACAGTGGGGGGTGTGGGTTATATCATAGAGTGTTACTGTGGAGTGGTGTGGTGTATATCAGAGAGTTTTACAGTGAGCAGTGTGGGGTATATCAGAGAGTGTTACAATAAGTGGTGTGGCGTATATCAGAGAGTGTTACAGTGAGGGGTGGGGATATATCAGAGAGTGTTACAGTGAGATGTGGGGTATATCAGAGAGTGTTACAGTGAGGTGTGTGGGGTATATCAGAGAGTGTTACAGTGAGGTATGGGGTATATCAGAGAGTGTTACAGTGAGGGGTGTGCGGTATATCAGAGAGTGTTACAGTGAGGGTTTTGGGGTATATCAGAGAGTGTTACAGTGAGGTGTGTGGGGTATATCAGAGACTGTTACAGTGTGTTGTGCGGTATGTCAGTGAGTGTTACAGTGAGGGGTGTGGGGTTTATCAGAGAGTGTTACAGTGAGGGGTGTGTGGTATATCAGAGAGTGTTACAGTGAGGAGTGTGTGGTATATCCGAGAGTATTACAGTGAGGGGTGTGGGGTATATCAGACAGTGTTACAGTGTGTGGTGTGGGGTATATCAGAGCGTGTTACAATGAGGGGTGTGGGGTATATCAGAGAGTGTTACAGTGAGGGGTGTGGGGTATATCAGAGAGTGTTACAGTGAGGGGTGTGGGGTATATCAGAGAGTGTTACAGTGAGAGGTCTGGGGTATATCAGAGAGTGTTACAGTGAGGGGTGTGGGGTATATCAGAGAGTGTTACACTGAGGTGTGTGGGGTATATCAGAGGGTGTTACAGTGAGGGGTGTGTGGTGTATCAGAGAATGTCACAGTGAGGAGTGTGGGGTATATCAGAGAGTGTTACAGTGAGGGGTGTGGGGTATATTAGACAGTGTTACAGTGGGGGGTGTGGGGTATATCAGAGAGTGTTACAGTGGGGGGTGTGGGTTATATCATAGAGTGTTACTATGAGGGGTGTAGTGTATATCAGAGAGTGTTACAGTGAGGGGTGGGGGTATATCACAGAGTGTTACAGTGAGGTATGGGGTATATCAGAGAGTGTTACATTGAGGGGTGTGCGGTATATCAGAGAGTGTTACAGTGAGGGTTTTGGGGTATATCAGAGAGTGTTACACTGAGGGGTGTGGGGTATATCAGAGGGTGTTACAGTGAGGGGTGTGTGGTGTATCAGAGAATGTCACAGTGAGGAGTGTGGGGTATATCAGAGAGTGTTACAGTGAGGGGTGTGGGGTATATTAGACAGTGTTACAGTGGGGGGTGTGGGGTATATCAGAGAGTGTTACAGTGGGGGGTGTGGGTTATATCATAGAGTGTTACTGTGAGGGGTGTGGGGTATATCAGAGAGTGTTACAGTGAGGGGTGGGGGTATATCAGAGAGTGTTACAGTGAGGTATGGGGTATATCAGAGAGTGTTACAGTGAGGGGTGTGCGGTATATCAGAGAGTGTTACAGTGAGGGTTTTGGGGTATATCAGAGAGTGTTACAGTGAGGTGTGTGGGGTATATCAGAGACTGTTACAGTGTGTTGTGCGGTATGTCAGTGAGTGTTACAGTGAGGGGTGTGGGGTTTATCAGAGATTGTTACAGTGAGGGGTGTGTGGTATATCAGAGAGTGTTACAGTGAGGAGTGTGTGGTATATCCGAGAGTATTACAGTGAGGGGTGTGGGGTATATCAGACAGTGTTACAGTGTGTGGTGTGGGGTATATCAGAGCGTGTTACAATGAGGGGTGTGGGGTATATCAGAGAGTGTTACAGTGAGGGGTGTGGGGTATATCAGAGAGTGTTACAGTGAGGGGTGTGGGGTATATCAGAGAGTGTTACAGTGAGAGGTCTGGGGTATATCAGAGAGTGTTACAGTGAGGGGTGTGGGGTATATCAGAGAGTGTTACACTGAGGTGTGTGGGGTATATCAGAGGGTGTTACAGTGAGGGGTGTGTGGTGTATCAGAGAATGTCACAGTGAGGAGTGTGGGGTATATCAGAGAGTGTTACAGTGAGGGGTGTGGGGTATATTAGACAGTGTTACAGTGGGGGGTGTGGGGTATATCAGAGAGTGTTACAGTGGGGGGTGTGGGTTATATCATAGAGTGTTACTATGAGGGGTGTGGTGTATATCAGAGAGTGTTACAGTGAGGGGTGGGGGTATATCACAGAGTGTTACAGTGAGGTATGGGGTATATCAGAGAGTGTTACAGTGAGGGGTGTGCGGTATATCAGAGAGTGTTACAGAGAGGGTTTTGGGGTATATCAGAGAGTGTTACACTGAGGGGTGTGGGGTATATCAGAGGGTGTTACAGTGAGGGGTGTGTGGTGTATCAGAGAATGTCACAGTGAGGAGTGTGGGGTATATCAGAGAGTGTTACAGTGAGGGGTGTGGGGTATATTAGACAGTGTTACAGTGGGGGGTGTGGGGTATATCAGAGAGTGTTACAGTGGGGGGTGTGGGTTATATCATAGAGTGTTACTGTGAGGGGTGTGGGGTATATCAGAGAGTGTTACAGTGAGGGGTGGGGGTATATCAGAGAGTGTTACAGTGAGGTATGGGGTATATCAGAGAGTGTTACAGTGAGGGGTGTGCGGTATATCAGAGAGTGTTACAGTGAGGGTTTTGGGGTATATCAGAGAGTGTTACAGTGAGGTGTGTGGGGTATGTCAGAGACTGTTACAGTGTGTTGTGCGGTATGTCAGTGACTGTTACAGTGAGGGGTGTGGGGTTTATCAGAGATTGTTACAGTGAGGGGTGTGTGGTATATCAGAGAGTGTTACAGTGAGGAGTGTGTGGTATATCCGAGAGTATTACAGAGAGGGGTGTGGGGTATATCAGACAGTGTTACAGTGTGTGGTGTGGGGTATATCAGAGCGTGTTACAATGAGGGGTGTGGGGTATATCAGAGAGTGTTACAGTGAGGGGTGTGGGGTATATCAGAGAGTGTTACAGTGAGGGGTGTGGGGTATATCAGAGAGTGTTACAGTGAGAGGTCTGGGGTATATCAGAGAGTGTTACAGTGAGGGGTGTGGGGTATATCAGAGAGTGTTACACTGAGGTGTGTGGGGTATATCAGAGGGTGTTACAGTGAGGGGTGTGTGGTGTATCAGAGAATGTCACAGTGAGGAGTGTGGGGTATATCAGAGAGTGTTACAGTGAGGGGTGTGGGGTATATTAGACAGTGTTACAGTGGGGGGTGTGGGGTATATCAGAGAGTGTTACAGTGGGGGGTGTGGGTTATATCATAGAGTGTTACTATGAGGGGTGTGGTGTATATCAGAGAGTGTTACAGTGAGGGGTGGGGGTATATCACAGAGTGTTACAGTGAGGTATGGGGTATATCAGAGAGTGTTACAGTGAGGGGTTTGGGATATATCAGAGAGTGTTACAGTGAGGGTTGGGGTATATCAGAGAGTTTTACACTGAGGGGTGTGCAATATATCAGAGAGTGTTACAGTGATGTGTGTGGGGTATATCAGAGAGTGTTACAGTGAGGGGTGTGGGGTACATCAGAGAGTGTTACAGTGAGGGGTGTGGGGTATATCAGAGACTGTTACAGTGAGGGGTGTGGGGTATATCAGAGAGTGTTACAGTGAGGGTGTGGTGTATATCAGAGCCTGTTACAGTTAGGGGTGTGGGGTATATCAGAGAGTGTTACACTGAGGGGTGTGGGGTATAAAAGAGAGTCTTACAGTGAGGAGTGTGGGGTATATCCGAGAGTATTACAGTGAGGGGTGTGGGGTATATCAAACAGTGTTACAGTGGGTGGTGTGGGGTATATCAGAGCGTGTTACAATGAGGGGTGTGGGGTATATCAGAGAGTGTTACAGTGAGGGGTTTGGGATATATCAGAGAGTGTTACAGTGAGGGGTGTGGGGTATATCAGAGAGTGTTACAGTGAGGGGTGGGGTATATCAGTGAGTTTTACACTGAGGGGTGTGCAATATATCAGAGAGTGTTACAGTGAGGGGTGTGGGGTATATCAGAGACTGTTACAGTGAGGTGTGTGGGGTATATCTGAGAGTATTACAGTGAGGGGTGTGGGGTGTATCAGACAGTGTTACAGTGGGTGGTGTGGGGTATATCAGAGAATGTCACAGTGAGGGGTGTGGGGTATATCAGAGAGTGTTACACTGAGTTTGGGGCGATATATCAGGGAGTGTTATAGTGAGGCTGTGGGGTATATCAGAGACTGTTACAATGAGGTGTGTGGGTTATATCAGAGAGTGTTACAGTGAGGGGTGTGGGGTATATCAGAGACTGTTACAGTGAGTTGTGTGGGGTATATCAGAGAGTGTTACATTGAGGGGTGTGGTGTATATCAGAGACTGTTTCAGTGAGGGATGTGTGGTATATCAATGCCTGTTACAGTGAGGTGTGTGGGGTATATCAGAGAGTGTGACAGGAAGCGGTGGGGGTTTATCAGAGACTGTTACAGTGAGGTTTGTGGGGTATATCAGAGAGTGTTACAGAGAGGGGTGTGGGGTATATCAGAGACTATTACAGTGAGGTATGTGGAGTATATCAGAGAGTGTTACAGTGAGGGGTGTGGGGTATATCAGACAGTGTTACAGTGAGAGTTGTGGGGTATATCAGAGAGTTTTACAGTGAGGTCTGTGGGGTATATCCGAGAGTGTTACAGTGAGGTGTGTGAGGTATATCAGAGGATGTTACAGTGAGGGGTGTGTGGTGTATCAGAGAATGTTACAGTGAGGAGTGTGGGGTATATTAGACAGTGTTACAGTGGGGGGTGTGGGTTATATCATAGAGTGTTACTGTGAGTGGTGTGGGGTATATCAGAGAGTTTTACAGTGAGCAGTGTGGGGTATATCAGAGAGTGTTACAATAAGTGGTGTGGCGTATATCAGAGAGTGTTACAGTGAGGGGTGGGGATATATCAGAGAGTGTTACAGTGAGATGTGGGGTATATCAGAGAGTGTTACAGTGAGGTGTGTGGGGTATATCAGAGAGTGTTACAGTGAGGTATGGGGTATATCAGAGAGTGTTACAGTGAGGGGTGTGCGGTATATCAGAGAGTGTTACAGTGAGGGTTTTGGGGTATATCAGAGAGTGTTACAGTGAGGTGTGTGGGGTATATCAGAGACTGTTACAGTGTGTTGTGCGGTATGTCAGTGAGTGTTACAGTGAGGGGTGTGGGGTTTATCAGAGAGTGTTAGAGTGAGGGGTGTGTGGTATATCAGAGAGTGTTACAGTGAGGAGTGTGTGGTATATCCGAGAGTATTACAGTGAGGGGTGTGGGGTATATCAGACAGTGTTACAGTGTGTGGTGTGGGGTATATCAGAGCGTGTTACAATGAGGGGTGTGGGGTATATCAGAGAGTGTTACAGTGAGGGGTGTGGGGTATATCAGAGAGTGTTACAGTGAGGGGTGTGGGGTATATCAGAGAGTGTTACAGTGAGAGGTCTGGGGTATATCAGAGAGTGTTACAGTGAGGGGTGTGGGGTATATCAGAGAGTGTTACACTGAGGTGTGTGGGGTATATCAGAGGGTGTTACAGTGAGGGGTGTGTGGTGTATCAGAGAATGTCACAGTGAGGAGTGTGGGGTATATCAGAGCGTGTTACAATGAGGGGTGTGGGGTATATCAGAGAGTGTTACAGTGAGGGGTGTGGGGTATATCAGAGAGTGTTACAGTGAGGGGTGTGGGGTATATCAGAGAGTGTTACAGTGAGAGGTCTGGGGTATATCAGAGAGTGTTACAGTGAGGGGTGTGGGGTATATCAGAGAGTGTTACACTGAGGTGTGTGGGGTATATCAGAGGGTGTTACAGTGAGGGGTGTGTGGTGTATCAGAGAATGTCACAGTGAGGAGTGTGGGGTATATCAGAGAGTGTTACAGTGAGGGGTGTGGGGTATATTAGACAGTGTTACAGTGGGGGGTGTGGGGTATATCAGAGAGTGTTACAGTGGGGGGTGTGGGTTATATCATAGAGTGTTACTATGAGGGGTGTAGTGTATATCAGAGAGTGTTACAGTGAGGGGTGGGGGTATATCACAGAGTGTTACAGTGAGGTATGGGGTATATCAGAGAGTGTTACAGTGAGGGTTTTGGGGTATATCAGAGAGTGTTACACTGAGGGGTGTGGGGTATATCAGAGGGTGTTACAGTGAGGGGTGTGTGGTGTATCAGAGAATGTCACAGTGAGGAGTGTGGGGTATATCAGAGAGTGTTACAGTGAGGGGTGTGGGGTATATTAGACAGTGTTACAGTGGGGGGTGTGGGGTATATCAGAGAGTGTTACAGTGGGGGGTGTGGGTTATATCATAGAGTGTTACTGTGAGGGGTGTGGGGTATATCAGAGAGTGTTACAGTGAGGGGTGGGGGTATATCAGAGTGTGTTACAGTGAGGTATGGGGTATATCAGAGAGTGTTACAGTGAGGGGTGTGCGCTATATCAGAGAGTGTTACAGTGAGGGTTTTGGGGTATATCAGAGAGTGTTACAGTGAGGTGTGTGGGGTATATCAGAGACTGTTACAGTGTGTTGTGCGGTATGTCAGTGAGTGTTACAGTGAGGGGTGTGGGGTTTATCAGAGATTGTTACAGTGAGGGGTGTGTGGTATATCAGAGAGTGTTACAGTGAGGAGTGTGTGGTATATCCGAGAGTATTACAGAGAGGGGTGTGGGGTATATCAGACAGTGTTACAGTGTGTGGTGTGGGGTATATCAGAGCGTGTTACAATGAGGGGTGTGGGGTATATCAGAGAGTGTTACAGTGAGGGGTGTGGGGTATATCAGAGAGTGTTACAGTGAGGGGTGTGGGGTATATCGGAGAGTGTTACAGTGAGAGGTCTGGGGTATATCAGAGAGTGTTACAGTGAGGGGTGTGGGGTATATCAGAGAGTGTTACACTGAGGTGTGTGGGGTATATCAGAGGGTGTTACAGTGAGGGGTGTGTGGTGTATCAGAGAATGTCACAGTGAGGAGTGTGGGGTATATCAGAGAGTGTTACAGTGAGGGGTGTGGGGTATATTAGACAGTGTTACAGTGGGGGGTGTGGGGTATATCAGAGAGTGTTACAGTGGGGGGTGTGGGTTATATCATAGAGTGTTACTATGAGGGGTGTGGTGTATATCAGAGAGTGTTACAGTGAGGGGTGGGGGTATATCACAGAGTGTTACAGTGAGGTATGGGGTATATCAGAGAGTGTTACAGTGAGGGGTGTGCGGTATATCAGAGAGTGTTACAGAGAGGGTTTTGGGGTATATCAGAGAGTGTTACAGTGAGGTGTGTGGGGTATATCAGAGACTGTTACAGTGTGTTGTGCGGTATGTCAGTGAGTGTTACAGTGAGGGGTGTGGGGTATATCAGAGAGTGTTACAGTGAGGGGTGTGTGGTATATCAGAGAGTGTTACAGTGAGGAGTGTGGGGTATATCCAAGAGTATTACAGTGAGGGGTGTGGGGTATATCAGACAGTGTTACAGTGGGTGGTGTGGGGTATATCAGAGCGTGTTACAATGAGGGGTGTGGGGTATATCAGAGAGTGTTACAGTGAGGGGTTTGGGATATATCAGAGAGTGTTACAGTGATGTGTGTGGGGTATATCAGAGAGTGTTACAGTGAGGGGTGTGGGGTACATCAGAGAGTGTTACAGTGAGGGGTGTGGGGTATATCAGAGACTGTTACAGTGAGGGGTGTGGGGTATATCAGAGAGTGTTACAGTGAGGGTGTGGTGTATATCAGAGCCTGTTACAGTGAGGGGTGTGGGGTATATCAGAGAGTGTTACACTGAGGGGTGTGGGGTATAAAAGAGAGTCTTACAGTGAGGAGTGTGGGGTATATCCGAGAGTATTACAGTGAGGGGTGTGGGGTATATCAAACAGTGTTACAGTGGGTGGTGTGGGGTATATCAGAGCGTGTTACAATGAGGGGTGTGGGGTATATCAGAGAGTGTTACAGTGAGGGGTTTGGGATATATCAGAGAGTGTTACAGTGGGGGGTGGGGTATATCAGTGAGTTTTACACTGAGGGGTGTGCAATATATCAGAGAGTGTTACAGTGAGGGGTGTGGGGTATATCAGAGACTGTTACAGTGAGGTGTGTGGGGTATATCTGAGAGTATTACAGTGAGGGGTGTGGGGTGTATCAGACAGTGTTACAGTGGGTGGTGTGGGGTATATCAGAGAATGTCACAGTGAGGGGTGTGGGGTATATCAGAGAGTGTTACACTGAGTTTGGGGCGATATATCAGGGAGTGTTATAGTGAGGCTGTGGGGTATATCAGAGACTGTTACAATGAGGTGTGTGGGGTATATCAGAGAGTGTTACAGTGAGGGGTGTGGGGTATATCAGAGACTGTTACAGTGAGTTGTGTCGGGTATATCAGAGAGTGTTACATTGAGGGGTGTGGTGTATATCAGAGACTGTTTCAGTGAGGGATGTGTGGTATATCAATGCCTGTTACAGTGAGGTGTGTGGGGTATATCAGAGAGTGTGACAGGAAGCGGTGGGGGTTTATCAGAGACTGTTACAGTGAGGTTTGTGGGGTATATCAGAGAGTGTTACAGAGAGGGGTGTGGGGTATATCAGAGACTATTACAGTGAGGTATGTGGGGTATATCAGAGAGTGTTACAGTGAGGGGTGTGGGGTATATCAGACAGTGTTACAGTGAGAGTTGTGGGGTATATCAGAGAGTGTTACAGTGAGGTCTGTGGGGTATATCCGAGAGTGTTACAGTGAGGTGTGTGAGGTATATCAGAGGATGTTACAGTGAGGGGTGTGTGGTGTATCAGAGAATGTTACAGTGAGGAGTGTGGGGTATATTAGACAGTGTTACAGTGGGGGGTGTGGGTTATATCATAGAGTGTTACTGTGAGTGGTGTGGGGTATATCAGAGAGTTTTACAGTGAGCAGTGTGGGGTATATCAGAGAGTGTTACAGTAAGTGGTGTGGCGTATATCAGAAAGTGTTACAGTGAGGGGTGGGGATATATCAGAGAGTGTTACAGTGAGATGTGGGGTATATCAGAGAGTGTTACAGTGAGGTGTGTGGGGTATATCAGAGAGTGTTACAGTGAGGTATGGGGTATATCAGAGAGTGTTACAGTGAGGGGTGTGCGGTATATCAGAGAGTGTTACAGTGAGGGTTTTGGGGTATATCAGAGAGTGTTACAGTGAGGTGTGTGGGGTATATCAGAGACTGTTACAGTGTGTTGTGCGGTATGTCAGTGAGTGTTACAGTGAGGGGTGTGGGGTTTATCAGAGAGTGTTACAGTGAGGGGTGTGTGGTATATCAGAGAGTGTTACAGTGAGGGGTGTGGGGTATATCAGACAGTGTTACAGTGTGTGGTGTGGGGTATATCAGAGCGTGTTACAATGAGGGGTGTGGGGTATATCAGAGAGTGTTACAGTGAGGGGTGTGGGGTATATCAGAGAGTGTTACAGTGAGGGGTGTGGGGTATATCAGAGAGTGTTACAGTGAGAGGTCTGGGGTATATCAGAGAGTGTTACAGTGAGGGGTGTGGGGTATATCAGAGAGTGTTACACTGAGGTGTGTGGGGTATATCAGAGGGTGTTACAGTGAGGGGTGTGTGGTGTATCAGAGAATGTCACAGTGAGGAGTGTGGGGTATATCAGAGAGTGTTACAGTGAGGGGTGTGGGGTATATTAGACAGTGTTACAGTGGGGGGTGTGGGGTATATCAGAGAGTGTTACAGTGGGGGGTGTGGGTTATATCATAGAGTGTTACTATGAGGGGTGTAGTGTATATCAGAGAGTGTTACAGTGAGGGGTGGGGGTATATCACAGAGTGTTACAGTGAGGTATGGGGTATATCAGAGAGTGTTACAGTGAGGGGTGTGCGGTATATCAGAGAGTGTTACAGTGAGGGTTTTGGGGTATATCAGAGAGTGTTACACTGAGGGGTGTGGGGTATATCAGAGGGTGTTACAGTGAGGGGTGTGTGGTGTATCAGAGAATGTCACAGTGAGGAGTGTGGGGTATATCAGAGAGTGTTACAGTGAGGGGTGTGGGGTATATTAGACAGTGTTACAGTGGGGGGTGTGGGGTATATCAGAGAGTGTTACAGTGGGGGGTGTGGGTTATATCATAGAGTGTTACTGTGAGGGGTGTGGGGTATATCAGAGAGTGTTACAGTGAGGGGTGGGGGTATATCAGAGTGTGTTACAGTGAGGTATGGGGTATATCAGAGAGTGTTACAGTGAGGGGTGTGCGGTATATCAGAGAGTGTTACAGTGAGGGTTTTGGGGTATATCAGAGAGTGTTACAGTGAGGTGTGTGGGGTATATCAGAGACTGTTACAGTGTGTTGTGCGGTATGTCAGTGAGTGTTACAGTGAGGGGTGTGGGGTTTATCAGAGATTGTTACAGTGAGGGGTGTGTGGTATATCAGAGAGTGTTACAGTGAGGAGTGTGTGGTATATCCGAGAGTATTACAGAGAGGGGTGTGGGGTATATCAGACAGTGTTACAGTGTGTGGTGTGGGGTATATCAGAGCGTGTTACAATGAGGGGTGTGGGGTATATCAGAGAGTGTTACAGTGAGGGGTGTGGGGTATATCAGAGAGTGTTACAGTGAGGGGTGTGGGGTATATCGGAGAGTGTTACAGTGAGAGGTCTGGGGTATATCAGAGAGTGTTACAGTGAGGGGTGTGGGGTATATCAGAGAGTGTTACACTGAGGTGTGTGGGGTATATCAGAGGGTGTTACAGTGAGGGGTGTGTGGTGTATCAGAGAATGTCACAGTGAGGAGTGTGGGGTATATCAGAGAGTGTTACAGTGAGGGGTGTGGGGTATATTAGACAGTGTTACAGTGGGGGGTGTGGGGTATATCAGAGAGTGTTACAGTGGGGGGTGTGGGTTATATCATAGAGTGTTACTATGAGGGGTGTGGTGTATATCAGAGAGTGTTACAGTGAGGGGTGGGGGTATATCACAGAGTGTTACAGTGAGGTATGGGGTATATCAGAGAGTGTTACAGTGAGGGGTGTGCGGTATATCAGAGAGTGTTACAGAGAGGGTTTTGGGGTATATCAGAGAGTGTTACAGTGAGGTGTGTGGGGTATATCAGAGACTGTTACAGTGTGTTGTGCGGTATGTCAGTGAGTGTTACAGTGAGGGGTGTGGGGTATATCAGAGAGTGTTACAGTGAGGGGTGTGTGGTATATCAGAGAGTGTTACAGTGAGGAGTGTGGGGTATATCCAAGAGTATTACAGTGAGGGGTGTGGGGTATATCAGACAGTGTTACAGTGGGTGGTGTGGGGTATATCAGAGCGTGTTACAATGAGGGGTGTGGGGTATATCAGAGAGTGTTACAGTGAGGGGTTTGGGATATATCAGAGAGTGTTACAGTGAGGGTTGGGGTATATCAGAGAGTTTTACACTGAGGGGTGTGCAATATATCAGAGAGTGTTACAGTGATGTGTGTGGGGTATATCAGAGAGTGTTACAGTGAGGGGTGTGGGGTACATCAGAGAGTGTTACAGTGAGGGGTGTGGGGTATATCAGAGACAGTTACAGTGAGGGGTGTGGGGTATATCAGAGAGTGTTACAGTGAGGGTGTGGTGTATATCAGAGCCTGTTACAGTGAGGGGTGTGGGGTATATCAGAGAGTGTTACACTGAGGGGTGTGGGGTATAAAAGAGAGTCTTACAGTGAGGAGTGTGGGGTATATCCGAGAGTATTACAGTGACGGGTGTGGGGTATATCAAACAGTGTTACAGTGGGTGGTGTGGGGTATATCAGAGCGTGTTACAATGAGGGGTGTGGGGTATATCAGAGAGTGTTACAGTGAGGGGTTTGGGATATATCAGAGAGTGTTACAGTGAGGGGTGGGGTATATCAGTGAGTTTTACACTGAGGGGTGTGCAATATATCAGAGAGTGTTACAGTGAGGGGTGTGGGGTATATCAGAGACTGTTACAGTGAGGTGTGTGGGGTATATCTGAGAGTATTACAGTGAGGGGTGTGGGGTGTATCAGACAGTGTTACAGTGGGTGGTGTGGGGTATATCAGAGAATGTCACTGTGAGGGGTGTGGGGTATATCAGAGAGTGTTACACTGAGTTTGGGGCGATATATCAGGGAGTGTTATAGTGAGGCTGTGGGGTATATCAGAGACTGTTACAATGAGGTGTGTGGGGTATATCAGAGAGTGTTACAGTGAGGGGTGTGGGGTATATCAGAGACTGTTACAGTGAGTTGTGTGGGGTATATCAGAGAGTGTTACATTGAGGGGTGTGGTGTATATCAGAGACTGTTTCAGTGAGGGATGTGTGGTATATCAATGCCTGTTACAGTGAGGTGTGTGGGGTATATCAGAGAGTGTGACAGGAAGCGGTGGGGGTTTATCAGAGACGGTTACAGTGAGGTTTGTGGGGTATATCAGAGAGTGTTACAGAGAGGGGTGTGGGGTATATCAGAGACTATTACAGTGAGGTATGTGGGGTATATCAGAGAGTGTTACAGTGAGGGGTGTGGGGTATATCAGACAGTGTTACAGTGAGAGTTGTGGGGTATATCAGAGAGTGTTACAGTGAGGTCTGTGGGGTATATCTGAGAGTGTTACAGTGAGGTGTGTGAGGTATATCAGAGGATGTTACAGTGAGGGGTGTGTGGTGTATCAGAGAATGTTACAGTGAGGAGTGTGGGGTATATTAGACAGTGTTACAGTGGGGGGTGTGGGTTATATCATAGAGTGTTACTGTGAGTGGTGTGGGGTATATCAGAGAGTTTTACAGTGAGCAGTGTGGGGTATATCAGAGAGTGTTACAATAAGTGGTGTGGCGTATATCAGAGAGTGTTACAGTGAGGGGTGGGGATATATCAGAGAGTGTTACAGTGAGATGTGGGGTATATCAGAGAGTGTTACAGTGAGGTGTGTGGGGTATATCAGAGTGTGTTTCAGTGAGGGGTGTGGGGTATATCAGAGACTGTTACAGTGAGTTGTGTGGGGTATATCAGAGAGTGTTACATTAAGGGGTGTGATGTATATCAGAGACTGTTACAGTGAGGGATGTGTGGTATATCAATGCCTGTTACAGTGAGGTGTGTGGGGTATATCAGAGCGTGTGACAGGAAGCGGAGGGGGTTTATCAGAGACTGTTACAGTGAGGTTTCTGGGGTATATCAGAGAGTGTTACAGAGAGGGGTGTGGGGTATATCAGAGACTATTACAGTGAGGTGTGTGGGGTAAATCAGAGAGTGTTACAGTGAGGGGTGTGGGGTATATCAGAGAGTGTTACAGTGAGGGGTGTGGGGTATATCAGAGAGTGTTACAGTGAGAGGTCTGGGGTATATCAGAGAGTGTTACAGTGAGGTGTGTGGGGTATATTAGACAGTGTTACAGTGGGGGGTGTGGGGTATATCAGAGAGTGTTACAGTGGGGGGTGTGGGTTATATCATAGAGTGTTACTATGAGGGGTGTGGTGTATATCAGAGAGTGTTACAGTGAGGGGTGGGGGTATATCACAGAGTGTTACAGTGAGGTATGGTGTATATCAGAGAGTGTTACAGTGAGGGGTGTGCGGTATATCAGAGAGTGTTACAGTGAGGGTTTTGGGGTATATCAGAGAGTGTTACACTGAGGGGTGTGGGGTATATCAGAGGGTGTTACAGTGAGGGGTGTGTGGTGTATCAGAGAATGTCACAGTGAGGAGTGTGGGGTATATCAGAGAGTGTTACAGTGAGGGGTGTGGGGTATATTAGACAGTGTTACAGTGGGGGGTGTGGGGTATATCAGAGAGTGTTACAGTGGGGGTTGTGGGTTATATCATAGAGTGTTACTGTGAGAGGTGTGGGGTATATCAGAGTGTGTTACAGTGAGGGGTGTGGGGTATATCAGAGAGTGTTACTGTGAGGGGTGTGGGGTATATCAGAGAGTGTTACAGTGAGGGGTGGGGGTATATCAGAGAGTGTTACAGTGAGGTATGGGGTATATCAGAGAGTGTTACAGTGAGGGGTGTGCGGTATATCAGAGAGTGTTACAGTGAGGGTTTTGGGGTATATCAGAGAGTGTTACAGTGAGGGGTGTGGGGTATATCAGAGACTGTTACAGTGTGTTGTGCGGTATGTCAGTGAGTGTTACAGTGAGGGGTGTGGGGTTTATCAGAGAGTGTTACAGTGAGGGGTGTGTGGTATATCAGAGAGTGTTACAGTGAGGAGTGTGTGGTATATCCGAGAGTATTACAGTGAGGGGTGTGGGGTATATCAGACAGTGTTACAGTGTGTGGTGTGGGGTATATCAGAGCGTGTTACAATGAGGGGTGTGGGGTATATCAGAGAGTGTTACAGTGAGGGGTGTGGGGTATATCAGAGAGTGTTACAGTGAGGGGTGTGGGGTATATCAGAGAGTGTTACAGTGAGAGCTCTGGGGTATATCAGAGAGTGTTACAGTGAGGGGTGTGGGGTATATCAGAGAGTGTTACACTGAGGTGTGTGGGGTATATCAGAGGGTGTTACAGTGAGGGGTGTGTGGTGTATCAGAGAATGTCACAGTGAGGAGTGTGGGGTATATCAGAGAGTGTTACAGTGAGGGGTGTGGGGTATATTAGACAGTGTTACAGTGGGGGGTGTGGGGTATATCAGAGAGTGTTACAGTGGGGGGTGTGGGTTATATCATAGAGTGTTACTATGAGGGGTGTGGTGTATATCAGAGAGTGTTACAGTGAGGGGTGGGGGTATATCACAGTTTGTTACAGTGAGATATGGGGTATATCAGAGAGTGTTACAGTGAGGGGTGTGCGGTATATCAGAGACTGTTACAGTGAGGTGTGTGGGGTATATCAGAGAGTGTTACAGTGAGGGGTGTGGTGTATATCAGAGACTGTTACAGTGAGGGGTGTGTGGTATCTCAATGCCTGTTACTGTGAGGTGTGTGGATTATATCAGAGAGTGTTACAGGAAGCGGTGGGGGTTTATCAGAGACTGTTACAGTGAGGTGTGTGGGGTATATCAGAGAGTGTGACAGTGAGGGGTCTGGTGTATATCAGAGACTGTTACAGTGAGGGGTGTGTGGTATCTCAATGCCTTTTACAGTGAGGTGTGTGTATTATATCAGAGAGTGTTACAGGAAGCGGTGGGGGTTTATCAGAGACTGTTACAGTGAGGTTTGTGGGGTATATCAGAGAGTGTTACAGAGAGGGGTGTGGGGTATATCAGAGACTGTTACAGTGAGAGGTGTGTGGTATATCAGAGAGTGTTACAGTGAGGAGTGTGGGGTATATCTGAGAGTATTACAGTGAGCGGTGTGGGGTGTATCAGACAGTGTTACAGTGGGTGGTGTGGGGTATATCAGAGAATGTCACAGTGAGGGGTGTGGGGTATATCAGAGAGTGTTACAGAGAGGGGTGTGGGGTATATCAGAGACTATTACAGTGAGGTATGTGGGGTATATCAGAGACTGTTACAGTGAGGGGTGTGGGGTATATCAGACAGTGTTACAGTGAGAGTTGTGGGGTATATCAGAGAGTGTTACAGTGAGGTCTGTGGGGTATATCCGAGAGTGTTACAGTGAGGTGTGTGAGGTATATCAGAGGATGTTACAGTGAGGGGTGTGTGGTGTATCAGAGAATGTTACAGTGAGGAGTGTGGGGTATATTAGACAGTGTTACAGTGGGGGTTGAGGGTTATATCATAGAGTGTTACTGTGAGTGGTGTGGGGTATATCAGAGAGTTTTACAGTGAGCAGTGTGGGGTATATCAGAGAGTGTTACAGTAAGTGGTGTGGCGTATATCAGAGAGTGTTACAGTGAGGGGTGGGGATATATCAGAGAGTGTTACAGTGAGATGTGGGGTATATCAGAGAGTGTTACAGTGAGGTGTGTGGGGTATATCAGAGTGTGTTACAGTGAGGGGTGGGGGTATATCAGAGAGTGTTACAGTGAGGTATGGGGTATATCAGAGAGTGTTACAGTGAGGGGTGTGCGGTATATCAGAGAGTGTTACAGTGAGGGTTTTGGGGTATATCAGAGAGTGTTACAGTGAGGTGTGTGGGGTATATCAGAGACTGTTACAGTGTGTTGTGCGGTATGTCAGTGAGTGTTACAGTGAGGGGTGTGGGGTTTATCAGAGAGTGTTACAGTGAGGGGTGTGTGGTATATCAGAGAGTGTTACAGTGAGGAGTGTGTGGTATATCCGAGAGTATTACAGTGAGGGGTGTGGGGTATATCAGACAGTGTTACAGTGGGTGGTGTGGGGTATATCAGAGCGTGTTACAATGAGGGGTGTGGGGTATATCAGAGAGTGTTACAGTGAGGGATGGGGTATGTCAGAGAGTTTTACACTGAGGGGTGTGCAATATATCAGAGAGTGTTACAGTGAGGGGTGTGGGGTACATCAGAGACTGTTTCAGTGAGGGATGTGTGGTATATCAATGCCTGTTACAGTGAGGTGTGTGGGGTATATCAGAGAGTGTGACAGGAAGCGGTGGGGGTTTATCGGAGACTGTTACAGTGAGGTTTGTGGGGTATATCAGTGAGTGTTACAGAGAGGGGTGTGGGGTATATCAGAGACTATTACAGTGAGGTGTGTGGGGTATATCAGAGAGTGTTACAGTGAGGGGTGTGGGGTATATCAGAGAGTGTTACAGTGAGAGTTGTGGGGTATATCAGAGAGTGTTACAGTGAGGTCTGTGGGGTATATCCGAGAATGTTACAGTGAGGTGTGTGAGGTATATCACAGGATGTTACAGTGAGGGGTGTGTGGTGTATCAGAGAATGTTACAGTGAGGAGTGTGGGGTATATTAGACAGTGTTACAGTGGGGGGTGTGGGTCATATCATAGAGTGTTACTGTGAGTCGTGTGGGGTATATCAGAGAGTTTTACAGTGAGCAGTGTGGGGTATATCAGAGTGTTACAGTAAGTGGTGTGGCGTATGTCAGAGAGTGTTACAGTGAGGGGTGTGGGGTATATCAGAGAGTGTTACAGTGAGGTGTGGGGTATATCAGAGAGTGTTACAAGGAGGGGTGTGGGTTATATCAGAGAGTGTTACAGTGAGGGTTTTGGAGTATATCAGAGAGTGTTACAGTGAGGGGTGTGGGGGAGATCAGAGACTGTTACAGTGTGTTGTGGGGTATTTCAGAGAATGTTACAGTGAGGGGTGCGTGATATCTCAATGCCTGTTACAGTGAGGTGTGTGGGGTATATCAGAGAGTGTTACAGGAAGCGGTGGGGGTTTATCAGAGACTGTTACAATGAGGTTTGTGGGGTATATCAGAGAGTGTTACAGAGAGAGATGTGGGATATATCAGAGACTGTTACAGTGAGGGGTGTGTTGTATATCAGAGAGTATTACAGTGAGGAGTGTGGGGTATATC
Source organism: Isurus oxyrinchus (assembly GCA_026770705.1). Taxonomy (NCBI): domain Eukaryota; kingdom Metazoa; phylum Chordata; class Chondrichthyes; order Lamniformes; family Lamnidae; genus Isurus; species Isurus oxyrinchus. The sequence continues at coordinate 124,165 of JANJGN010001333.1, forward strand.
CGAGAGTATTACAGTGAGGGGTGTGGGGTGTATCGGACAGTGTTAAAGTGGGTGGTGTGGGGTATATCAGAGAATGTCACAGTGACGGCTGTGGGGTATATCAGAGAGTGTTACACTGAGGGGTGTGCGATATATCAGAGAGTGTTACAGTGAGGGGTGAGGGGTATATCAGAGACTGTTACAGTGATGTGTGTGGGGTATATCAGAGTGTGTTACAGTGAGGGGTGTGGGGTATATCAGAGACTGTTACAGTGAGTTGTGTGGGGTATATCAGAGAGTGTTACATTAAGGGGTGTGATGTATATCAGAGACTGTTACAGTGAGGGATGTGTGGTATATCAATGCCTGTTACAGTGAGGTGTGTGGGGTCAATCAGAGAGTGTGACAGGAAGCGGTGGGGGTTTATTAGAGACTGTTACAGTGAGGTTTGTGGGGTATATCAGAGAGTGTGACAGAGAGGGGTGTGGGGTATATCAGAGACTATTACAGTGAGGTGTGTGGGGTATATCAGAGCGTGTTACAGTGAGGGGTGTGGGGTATATCAGGGAGTGTTACAGTGAGGGGTGTGGGGTATATCAGAGCGTGTTACAGTGAGGGGTGTGGGGTATATCAGGGAGTGTTACAGTGAGGGGTGTGGGGTATATCAGAGAGTGTTACAGTGAGAGGTCTGGGGTATATCAGTGAGTGTTACAGTGAGGTGTGTGGGGTATATCAGAGAGTGTTACAGTGAGGGGTGTGTGGTATATCAGAGAGTGTTACACTGAGGGGTGTGGGGTATATCAGAGGGTGTTACAGTGAGGGGTGTGTGGTGTGTCAGAGAATGTCACAGTGAGGGGTGTGGGGTATATCAGAGAGTGTTACAGTGAGGGGTGTGGGGTATATTAGACAGTGTTACAGTGGGGGGTGTGGGGTACATCAGAGAGTGTTACAGTGGGGGGTGTGGGTTATATCATAGAGTGTTACTGTGAGGGGTGTGGGGTATATCAGAGAGTGTTACAGTGAGGGGTGTGGGGTATATCAGAGAGTGTTACAGTAAGGGGTGTGGTGTATATCAGAGAGTGTTACAGTGAGGGGTGGGGGTATATCAGAGAGTGTTACAGTGAGGTATGGGGTATATCAGACAGTGTTACAGTGAGGGGTGTGGGGTATATCAGAGAGTATTACAGTGAGGGTTTTGGGGTATATCAGAGAGTGTTACAGTGATGTGTGTGGGGTATATCAGACACTGTTACAGTGTGTTGTGGGGTATGTCAGTGAGTGTTACAGTGAGGGGTGTGGGGTATATCAGAGAGTGTTACAGTGAGGGGTGTGTGGTATATCAGAGAGTGTTACAGTGAGGAGTGTGGGGTATATCCGAGATTATTACAGTGAGGGGTGTGGGGTATATCAGACAGTGTTACAGTGAGTTGTGTGGGGTATATCAGAGAGTGTTACAGTGAGGGGTGGGGAGTAAATCTCAGCCTTTTACAGAGAGGGGTGTGGGGTATATCAGAGAGTGTTACACTGAGGGTTGTGGGGTATATAAGAGAGTCTTACAGTGAGGAGTGTGGGGTATATCAGAGAGTGTGACAGTGAGGGGTCTGGTGTATATCAGAGACTGTTACAGTGAGGGGTGTGTGGTATCTCAATGCCTTTTACAGTGAGGTGTGTGTATTATATCAGAGAGTGTTACAGGAAGCGGTGGGGGTTTATCAGAGACTGTTACAGTGAGGTTTGTGGGGTATATCAGAGAGTGTTACAGAGAGGGGTGTGGGGTATATCAGAGACTGTTACAGTGAGAGGTGTGTGGTATATCAGAGAGTGTTACAGTGAGGAGTGTGGGGTATATCTGAGAGTATTACAGTGAGCGGTGTGGGGTGTATCAGACAGTGTTACAGTGGGTGGTGTGGGGTATATCAGAGAATGTCACAGTGAGGGGTGTGGGGTATATCAGAGAGTGTTACAGAGAGGGGTGTGGGGTATATCAGAGACTATTACAGTGAGGTATGTGGGGTATATCAGAGACTGTTACAGTGAGGGGTGTGGGGTATATCAGACAGTGTTACAGTGAGAGTTGTGGGGTATATCAGAGAGTGTTACAGTGAGGTCTGTGGGGTATATCCGAGAGTGTTACAGTGAGGTGTGTGAGGTATATCAGAGGATGTTACAGTGAGGGGTGTGTGGTGTATCAGAGAATGTTACAGTGAGGAGTGTGGGGTATATTAGACAGTGTTACAGTGGGGGTTGAGGGTTATATCATAGAGTGTTACTGTGAGTGGTGTGGGGTATATCAGAGAGTTTTACAGTGAGCAGTGTGGGGTATATCAGAGAGTGTTACAGTAAGTGGTGTGGCGTATATCAGAGAGTGTTACAGTGAGGGGTGGGGATATATCAGAGAGTGTTACAGTGAGATGTGGGGTATATCAGAGAGTGTTACAGTGAGGTGTGTGGGGTATATCAGAGTGTGTTACAGTGAGGGGTGGGGGTATATCAGAGAGTGTTACAGTGAGGTATGGGGTATATCAGAGAGTGTTACAGTGAGGGGTGTGCGGTATATCAGAGAGTGTTACAGTGAGGGTTTTGGGGTATATCAGAGAGTGTTACAGTGAGGTGTGTGGGGTATATCAGAGACTGTTACAGTGTGTTGTGCGGTATGTCAGTGAGTGTTACAGTGAGGGGTGTGGGGTTTATCAGAGAGTGTTACAGTGAGGGGTGTGTGGTATATCAGAGAGTGTTACAGTGAGGAGTGTGTGGTATATCCGAGAGTATTACAGTGAGGGGTGTGGGGTATATCAGACAGTGTTACAGTGGGTGGTGTGGGGTATATCAGAGCGTGTTACAATGAGGGGTGTGGGGTATATCAGAGAGTGTTACAGTGAGGGATGGGGTATGTCAGAGAGTTTTACACTGAGGGGTGTGCAATATATCAGAGAGTGTTACAGTGAGGGGTGTGGGGTACATCAGAGACTGTTTCAGTGAGGGATGTGTGGTATATCAATGCCTGTTACAGTGAGGTGTGTGGGGTATATCAGAGAGTGTGACAGGAAGCGGTGGGGGTTTATCGGAGACTGTTACAGTGAGGTTTGTGGGGTATATCAGTGAGTGTTACAGAGAGGGGTGTGGGGTATATCAGAGACTATTACAGTGAGGTGTGTGGGGTATATCAGAGAGTGTTACAGTGAGGGGTGTGGGGTATATCAGAGAGTGTTACAGTGAGAGTTGTGGGGTATATCAGAGAGTGTTACAGTGAGGTCTGTGGGGTATATCCGAGAATGTTACAGTGAGGTGTGTGAGGTATATCACAGGATGTTACAGTGAGGGGTGTGTGGTGTATCAGAGAATGTTACAGTGAGGAGTGTGGGGTATATTAGACAGTGTTACAGTGGGGGGTGTGGGTCATATCATAGAGTGTTACTGTGAGTCGTGTGGGGTATATCAGAGAGTTTTACAGTGAGCAGTGTGGGGTATATCAGAGTGTTACAGTAAGTGGTGTGGCGTATGTCAGAGAGTGTTACAGTGAGGGGTGTGGGGTATATCAGAGAGTGTTACAGTGAGGTGTGGGGTATATCAGAGAGTGTTACAAGGAGGGGTGTGGGTTATATCAGAGAGTGTTACAGTGAGGGTTTTGGAGTATATCAGAGAGTGTTACAGTGAGGGGTGTGGGGGAGATCAGAGACTGTTACAGTGTGTTGTGGGGTATTTCAGAGAATGTTACAGTGAGGGGTGCGTGATATCTCAATGCCTGTTACAGTGAGGTGTGTGGGGTATATCAGAGAGTGTTACAGGAAGCGGTGGGGGTTTATCAGAGACTGTTACAATGAGGTTTGTGGGGTATATCAGAGAGTGTTACAGAGAGAGATGTGGGATATATCAGAGACTGTTACAGTGAGGGGTGTGTTGTATATCAGAGAGTATTACAGTGAGGAGTGTGGGGTATATCCGAGAGTATTACAGTGAGGGGTGTGGGGTGTATCGGACAGTGTTAAAGTGGGTGGTGTGGGGTATATCAGAGAATGTCACAGTGACGGCTGTGGGGTATATCAGAGAGTGTTACACTGAGGGGTGTGCGATATATCAGAGAGTGTTACAGTGAGGGGTGAGGGGTATATCAGAGACTGTTACAGTGATGTGTGTGGGGTATATCAGAGTGTGTTACAGTGAGGGGTGTGGGGTATATCAGAGACTGTTACAGTGAGTTGTGTGGGGTATATCAGAGAGTGTTACATTAAGGGGTGTGATGTATATCAGAGACTGTTACAGTGAGGGATGTGTGGTATATCAATGCCTGTTACAGTGAGGTGTGTGGGGTCAATCAGAGAGTGTGACAGGAAGCGGTGGGGGTTTATTAGAGACTGTTACAGTGAGGTTTGTGGGGTATATCAGAGAGTGTGACAGAGAGGGGTGTGGGGTATATCAGAGACTATTACAGTGAGGTGTGTGGGGTATATCAGAGCGTGTTACAGTGAGGGGTGTGGGGTATATCAGGGAGTGTTACAGTGAGGGGTGTGGGGTATATCAGAGCGTGTTACAGTGAGGGGTGTGGGGTATATCAGGGAGTGTTACAGTGAGGGGTGTGGGGTATATCAGAGAGTGTTACAGTGAGAGGTCTGGGGTATATCAGTGAGTGTTACAGTGAGGTGTGTGGGGTATATCAGAGAGTGTTACAGTGAGGGGTGTGTGGTATATCAGAGAGTGTTACACTGAGGGGTGTGGGGTATATCAGAGGGTGTTACAGTGAGGGGTGTGTGGTGTGTCAGAGAATGTCACAGTGAGGGGTGTGGGGTATATCAGAGAGTGTTACAGTGAGGGGTGTGGGGTATATTAGACAGTGTTACAGTGGGGGGTGTGGGGTACATCAGAGAGTGTTACAGTGGGGGGTGTGGGTTATATCATAGAGTGTTACTGTGAGGGGTGTGGGGTATATCAGAGAGTGTTACAGTGAGGGGTGTGGGGTATATCAGAGAGTGTTACAGTAAGGGGTGTGGTGTATATCAGAGAGTGTTACAGTGAGGGGTGGGGGTATATCAGAGAGTGTTACAGTGAGGTATGGGGTATATCAGACAGTGTTACAGTGAGGGGTGTGGGGTATATCAGAGAGTATTACAGTGAGGGTTTTGGGGTATATCAGAGAGTGTTACAGTGATGTGTGTGGGGTATATCAGACACTGTTACAGTGTGTTGTGGGGTATGTCAGTGAGTGTTACAGTGAGGGGTGTGGGGTATATCAGAGAGTGTTACAGTGAGGGGTGTGTGGTATATCAGAGAGTGTTACAGTGAGGAGTGTGGGGTATATCCGAGATTATTACAGTGAGGGGTGTGGGGTATATCAGACAGTGTTACAGTGAGTTGTGTGGGGTATATCAGAGAGTGTTACAGTGAGGGGTGGGGAGTAAATCTCAGCCTTTTACAGAGAGGGGTGTGGGGTATATCAGAGAGTGTTACACTGAGGGTTGTGGGGTATATAAGAGAGTCTTACAGTGAGGAGTGTGGGGTATATCCGAGAGTATTACAGTGGGTGGTGTGGGGTATATCAGAGCGTGTTACAGTGAGGGGTGTGATGTATATCAGAGACTGTTACAGTGAGGGGTGTGTGGTATCTCAATGCCTGTTACAGTGAGGTGTGTGGATTATATCAGAGAGTGTTACAGGAAGCGGTGGGGGTTTATCAGAGACTGTTACAGTGAGGTTTGTGGGGTATATCAGAGAGTGTTACAGAGAGGGGTGTGGGGTATATCACAGACTGTTACAGTGAGGGGTGTGTTGTATATCAGAGAGTGTTACAGTGAGGAGTGTGGGGTAGATCCGAGAGTATTACAGTGAGGGGTGTAGGGTGTATCAGACAGTGTTACAGTGGGTGGTGTGGGGTATATCAGAGAATGTCTCAGTGAGGGGTGTGGGGTATATCAGAGAGTGTTACACTGAGGGTGGTGCGATATATCAGAGAGTGTTATAGTGTGGCTGTGGGGTATATCAGAGACTGTTACAGTGAGGTGTGTGGGGTATATCAGAGAGTGTTACAGTGAGGGGTGTGGGGTATATCAGAGACTGTTACAGTGAGTTGTGTGGGGTATATCAGAGAGTGTTACATTGAGGGGTGTGGTGTATATCAGAGACTGTTGCAGTGAGGGATGTGTGGTATATCAATGCCTGTTACAGTGAGGTGTGGGGGGTATATCAGACAGTGTGACAGGAAGCGGTGGGGGTTTATCAGAGACTGTTACAGTGAAGTTTGTGGGGTATTTCAGAGAGTGTTACAGAGAGGGGTGTGGGGTATATCAGAGACTATTACAGTGAGGTGTGTGGGGTATATCAGAGAGTGTTACAGTGAGGGGTGTGGGGTATATCAGAGAGTGTTACAGTGAGGTGTGTGAGGTATATTCGAGGATGTTACAGTGAGGGGTGTGTGGTGTATCAGAGAATGTTACAGTGAGGAGTGTGGGGTATATTAGACAGTGTTACAGTGTGGGGTGTGGGTTATATCATAGAGTGTTACTGTGAGTGGTGTGGGGTATATCAGAGAGTTTTACAGTGAGCAGTGTGGGATATATCAGAGAGTGTTCCACTGAGCGGTGTGGGGTATATCAGAGAGTGTTACAGTGAGGGTTTTGGAGTATATCAGAGAGTGTTAAAGTGAGGGGTGTGGGGGAGATCAGAGACTGTTACAGTGAGGGTGTGAGTTATATCAGAGAGTATTACAGTGAGGGATGTGCGATATATCCGAGAGTGTTACAGTGAGGGGTGTGGGGTATATCACAGAATGTGACAGTGAGAGGTGTGAAGTATATCAGGGAGTGTTACTGTGAGGGGTGTAGGGTATATCAGACAGTGTTACAGTGAGGAGTGAGGTGTATATCAGAGACTGTTACAGTGAGAGCTGTGCGTTATATCAGACAGTGTTACAGTGAGAGGTCTGGGGTATATCAGAGAGTGTTACAGTGAGCGGTGTGGGGTATGTCAGTGAGTGTTACAGTGAGGGATGTGGGGTATATCAGAGAGTGTTACAGTGAGGGGTGTATGGTATAGCAGAGAGTGTTACAGTGAGGAGTGTGGTGTATATCCGAGAGTATTACAGTGAGGGGTGTGGGGTATATCAGACAGTGTTACAGTGAGGGCTGTGGGGTATATCAGAGCCTGTTACAGTGAGGGGTGTGGGGTTATCAGAGAGTGTTACAGTGAGTTGTGTGGTATATCACAGAGTGTTACAGTGTGGGTTGTGGGGTATATCAGAGGTGTTACAGTGAGAGGTGTGGGTTATATCAGGGAGTCTTACAGTGGGAGATCTGGGGTATATCAGAGAGTGTTACAGTGAGCGGTGTGGGGTATGTCAGAGAGTGTTACAGTGTGGGTTGTGGGGTACATCAGAGAGTGTTACAGTGAGGGGTGTGGGGTGTATCAGAGAGTCTTACAGTGAGGAGTGTGGGGTATATCCGAGAGTATTACAGTGAGGGGTGTGGGGTATATCAGACAGTGTTACAGTGGGTGGTGTGGGGTATATCAGATAGTGTTACAATGAGGGGTGTGGGGTATATCAGAGATTGTTACAGTGAGGGGTGTGTGGTATAGCAGTGTTTCAGTGAGGGGTTTGGGATATATCAGCGAGTGTTACAGTGAGGGTTGGGGTATATCAGAGAGTTTTACACTGAGGTTTGTGGTGTATTTCAGAGAGTGTCACAGTGAGGGGTGTGGGGTATATCTGAGAGTGTTACACTGAGGGGTGTGCGATATATCAGAGTGTTCCAGTGAGGGGTGTGGGGTATATCAGAGACTGTTACAGTGAAGTGTATGTGGTATATCAGAGAGTGTTACAGTGAGGGGTGTGGGGTATATCAGAGAGTGTTACAGTGAGGGTTGGGGTATATCAGAGAGTTTTACACTGAGGTTTGTGGTGTATTTCAGAGAGTGTCACAGTGAGGGGTGTGGGGTATATCTGAGTGTGTTACACTGAGGGGTGTGCGATATATCAGAGAGTGTTACAGTGAGGGGTGTGGGGTATATCAGAGACTGTTACAGTGAAGTGTATGTGGTATATCAGAGAGTGTTACAGTGAGGGGTGTGGTGGATATCAGAGATTGTTACAGTGAGGCGTGTGTGGTATATCAATGCCTGTTACAGTGAGTTGTGTGGGGTATATCAGAGAGTGTTACAGGAAGTGGTGGGTGTTTATCAGAGACTGTTACAGTGAGGTTTGTGGGGTATATCAGAGAGTGTGACAGAGAGGGGTGTGGGGTATGTCAGAGACTGTTACAGTGAGGTGTGTGTGGTATATCAGAGAGTGTTACACTGAGGGGTGTGGGGTATATCAGACAGCGTTACAGTGGGTTCTGTGGGGTATATCAGGGAGTCTTACAGTGAGAGATCTGGGGTATATCAGAGAGTGTTACAGTAACGGTGTGGGGTATATGGAAAGTGTTACAATGAGGGGTGTGGGGTATATTAGAGAGTGTCACAGTGAGGGGTGGGGTATATCAGAGAGTGTTACAGTGAGGGGTGTGGTGTATATAAGAGAGTGTTACAGTGAGGAGTGTGGGGTATATCCGAGAGTATTACAGTGAGGGGTGTGGGGTATATCAGACAGTGTTACAGTGCGCCGTGTGGGGTATATCAGAGCGTGTTGCAATGAGGGGTGTGGTGTATATCAGAGAGTGTTACAGTGAGGGGTTTGGAATATATCAGAGAGTGTTACAGTGTGGGGTGGGATATATCAGAGAGTTTTAAACTGAGGGGTGTGCAATATATCAGAGAGTGTTACAGTGAGGGGTGTGTGTTATCTCAATGCCTGTTATAGTGAGGTGTGTGGGGTATATCAGAGACTGTTACAGTGAGGGGTGTGGGGAATATCAGAGAGTGTTACAGTGAGGCGTGTGGGGTATATCAGAGAGTGTTACAGTGAGGGGTGTGGGGTATATCAGCGAGTGTTACAGTGAGGAGTGTGCGATATATCAGAGAGTTACAGTGAGCGATGTGAGGTATATCAGAGAGTTACAGTGAGCGATGTGGGGTATATCAGAGAGTGTTACAGTGAGGGGTGTGGCGTATATCAGAGAGTGTTACAGTGAGATGTCTGGGGTATATCAGAGAGTGTTACAGTGAAGGGTGTGGGGTATATCAGAGAGTGTTACAGTGAGATGTCTGGGGTATATCAGAGAGTGTTACAGTGAGCGGTGTGGGGTATATCAGAGAGTATTACAGTGAGGGGTGTGGGATATATCAGAGTGTGTTACAGTGAGGGGTGTGGGCTATATCAGAGTGTTACAGTGAGGGGTGTGGGGTATATCAGAGAGTGTTACAGTGAGGGGTGTGGGGTATATCAGAGAGTGTTAGGGAAAGGGGTGTGGTGTATATCAGAGTGTTACAGTGAGGAGTGTGTGGTATATCAGAGTGTTACAGTGAGGGGTGTGGGGTATATCAGAGAGTGTTACAGTGAGGGGTGTGGGGTATATCAGAGAGTGTTACAGTGAGGGGTGTGGGGTATATCAGAGAGTGTTAGGGAAAGGGGTGTGGTGTATATCAGAGTGTTACAGTGAGGAGTGTGTGGTATATCAGAGTGTTACAGTGAGGGGTGTGGGGTATATCAGAGAGTGTTACAGTGAGGTGTGTGGGGTATATCAGAGAGTGTTAGGGAAAGGGGTGTGGTGTATATCAGAGATTGTTACAGTGAGGGGTGTGGGATATATCAGAGAGTGTTAGGGAAAGGGGTGTGGTGTATATCAGAGAGTGTTACAGTGAGGGGGTGTGGGGTGTATCAGAGTGTTACAGTGAGGGGGTGTGGGGTATATCAGAGAGTGTTACAGTGAGGTGTGTGGGGTATATCAGAGAGTGTTACAGTGAGGTGTGTGGGGTATATCAGAGAGTGTTAGGGAAAGGGGTGTGGGGTATATCAGAGAGTGTTACAGTGAGGTGTGTGGGGTATATCAGAGAGTGTTAGGGAAAGGGGTGTGGTGTATATCAGAGATTGTTACAGTGAGGGGTGTGGGGTATATCAGAGTGTTACCATGAGGGGTGTGGGTTATATCTGAGTGTGTTACAGTGAGGGATGTGGGGTATATCGGAGACAGTTACACTGAGGGGTGTGGGGCATATCAGAGAGTGTTACAGTGAGGGGTGTGGGTTATATCTGAGTGTGTTACAGTGAGGGGTGTGGAGTATATCAGAGAGTGTTACAGTGAGGGGTGTGGGGTATATCTGAGTGTGTTACAGTGAGGGGTGTGGGGTATATCAGAGAGTGTTACAGTGAGGAGTGTGGGGTATATCAGACAGTGTTACATTGAGGGTGTGGGATATATCAGAGAGTGTTACAGTGAGGGTTTGTGGGGTATATCAGAGGGTGTTACAGTGAGGGGTGTGGGGTATATCAGAGAGTGTTACAGTGAGGAGCGTGGGGTATATCAGAGAGTGTTACAGTGAGGGGTGTGGGGTATATCAGAGAGTGTTACAGTGAGGGGTGTGGGGTATATCAGAGAGTGTTACAGTGAGAGGTGTGGAGTATATCAGAGACTGTTACAGTGAGGGGTGTGGGGTATATCAGAGTGTTACCATGAGGGGTGTGGGTTATATCTGAGTGTGTTACAGTGAGGGGTGTGGGGTATATCGGAGACAGTTACACTGAGGGGTGTGGTGTATATCAGAGAGTGTTACAGTGAGGAGCGTGGGGTATATCAGAGAGTGTTACAGTGAGGGGTGTGGGGTATATCAGAGAGTGTTACAGTGAGGGGTGTGGGGTATATCAGAGAGTGTTACAGTGAGGGGTGTGGGATATATCAGAGACTGTTACAGTGAGGGGTGTGGGGTATATCAGAGAGTGTTACAGTGAGGAGCGTGGGGTATATCAGAGAGTGTTACAGTGAGAGGTGTGGAGTATATCAGAGAGTGTTACAGTGAGGGGTGTGGGTTATATCAGAGAGTGTTACAGTGAGGGGTGTGGGGTATATCAGAGTGTGTTACAGTGAGGGGTGTGGGGTATATCAGAGTGTTATTGTGAGGGGTATATGAGTGTGAGGGGGGGGTCACCTTGGGTGTTGGGGTGTGTCGGGAGTTGTGGGCTTTTGTTCACCTTTTCCTTGGCCTGGCTGTGTTGCCCCTCGTCGGTTCCGCATGGGCTGAACGAGCCCCAGAGACCTTGCTGTCACCCCTTCCTCCCCCTCTGGTGCCAGCTTCCTATTCTCCACTCAGCCCCTGCGCTCTGGCTGGCGGTTCTAGTGTGGGCGCTGCGCAGCCAGTGGTAGCGCCCGCCCGCCCCTCCTCTCCCCCCACCTGCTCTCGCATGCCCAGCATGGTCCGGCCGCCTCCCTTGGATGTCGTTTCAGACCCGGCCTCGAGCTGCCAACTTCACCAACCTGCGCCGAGCCCAGTTCCACCCCCATCCCCCCCGCCCCCCCTCCTCCTCACCATCTCCCCTCGACCACCTCCCCCCCACCGCCCCCCCCCCCCCCCCCCCCCCCACCCTTCTCACCATCTCCCCTCCCCCAGCTCCCCATCTCTGGAATCCTTCCAGCCCACCCCCAACCCCTCCCCTTCCCCCTCTCCCTCTCTCCCACCCCCACCACCCCGAGGTCTGGAATTCCGCCTACCCAACCTCTCCACCCCCCCCACCTCTCTGTCTCTCTCCGCCCCCCCCCCCCGTCTCTCCTCGTTCAAGCCGCTCCTTAAAACCAACCCCCACCCCCATGTCCCAACCTTCTGTTACCTGCCCTCGTATCTCCTCGCGTGTGTAGCTGTGGGACGCTTGAGTCCCCTGAGAAGCCGTAGCAGGACTAGGCCGTTCAGCCCGTCGAGTCCGCTCCGCCCTTCAACGAGTCCGTGGCCGATTTGATAATCCTCCAGTCCACTTTCCTGCCTTTTCCCCCATCACCCTCGATTCCCTCACTGATTTAAAAAATGCGTCCGTCTCAGCCTGGAATATACGGAATGACCCAGCCTCTACAGCCCTCTGCGGTAAAGACTTCCGCAGCTTGACTCACCCTCTGAGAGAAGACGTTCCACCTCATCTCTGGTTTAAATGGGCCTCCCCCTCACTCTGAGATTGTGCCCCCTGGTCCCACAAGGGGAAACGACCCTCTCAGCATCTGCCCCGTCCAGCACCCCTGGGAATCTTACAGGTTTCAATAAGGTCGCCTCTCGTCCTTCTGAGCTCCAGTGAGTACAGGCCCAACCGACTCAACCTCTCCTCATGAGAAAATCCCTTCACCCCCCGGGATCAACCGAGTGAACCTTCTCCGGACTGCCTCCGACGCCCGTCTGTCCTTCCTCTGAGAAGAGGACAGGATGGTGCAGCGATGGTGACCGTGGCAACCATCATGGATTGTCGTTTTGAGAAAAAAAAATCCCCATCTGGTTCACTCGTGTCCCCCCCTTTAGGGAAGTGGGGGGGGGGGGTGGGGGGGAATATCTGTCGCCCTTACCCCGGTCTCCGCCTACACGTGACTCCAGACCCCCACACGCCGCACAGCGATGTGCTCGATTCTTAACTCCCCCCCCACCGCCCCCCCCCCCCACCAACCCCCGACCGAAATGGCCGAGCCAGCACACTGAGCTCAAGGGGGGCAATTAGGGATGGGGGGTGGGTTGGCAAGAAATGCTGGGGCCTCGCCAGCAATGCCCCCTGACGTGAGAGACCCCACAGTCGCTTATTGGAAGAAGAGTAGTTGTTGGTGGAGGTGGGGGTGGGGGGGGTGGGGGGGGTGCTGGTGGGGGTGGGGGTGGTGCTGGTGTGGGGGATGTCATGTTTTGGGTGGGGGCATTGGTTGCGGGTAGAGTCTCCCTGGCTCCCCACCGCGTTCTGGAGCCAATATTTATCTCTCAGTCAGCCTTACTGAGGAACTCAATGGTGCGCTCGACCCAAGGGTAGAGGGAGTGCGGAATGCCAAATATGTTCCTCTGTCAGCTTCCCTCTGCTCGCTTCTCAATTGAAGGCAGCTGTTCCTGGCCGACTGAACTATGAATCTTCCCCCGCTCTCTCGCCTCCCCTTTCCCACGCTCGCTGAAGCTCGCACTCAACGGTTATTCCTGCCCAGGGGTCCCGGGGTGGGTGGGTGGGGGTGGGTGGTGCCTGACACCTTGTCTCTTGGGAACCTCCGCCCTTAATCCCAGGGGAGGCTCCTCTCGGGGAGAGGCTGCAGGCGAGCAAGGCCGATCGGCGCCCAAGGGCCCAGGGCTCAGGCCTGGTAAGGAGGGCAGCTTTTCCTCCCCTTTGAAGGGGACGTTCGAGGAAGGACGTAATCGCTTCTGGAGAGGGAGCGGAGGAGGTTTACAAGAACGTGGCCAGGGTTAGATAAGTGTAGCTACGGGGAGAGATTGGACAGGTTGGGGTTATTTTCCTTAGAACAAAGAAGGCTGAGAGGTGACTTGATTGAGGTGTACAAAATGACGAGGGGAATAGACAGAGCGGACAGGATAAAATTGTCCCCCTTGGTGGAGAATTCTGGAACCGGGGGACGTAGATTCAAGATAAGCGGCAGAAGGTGTAGGGGGGGACATGAGGGAGAACTTTTCTTACGCAGAGGGTAGTGGGTGCCTGGAATTCGCTGCCCGAGTTGGTGGGTAGAGGCAGAAACTCTAAACTCTTTTTAAAAAGTACCTGGATCTGCACCTTAAAGCGCTGTAAGCTGCAGGGCTATGGGCCGGGTGCAGGGAGGCAGGATTAGAAAGGGCTGCTGGGTGTCCTCGGGCTGGCAATGGACAAGATGAGCCGAATGGCCTCCTTCTGTGCTGTAACCTTTTTGTGCTCCTATGGGTAGACGGGACTGGGTGTGTGTGTGTGTGTCCCGAGTTGCTCGGTCTTCCCTCTTTCGCCGCCCGGACCTGTTAACCCCTTCACGGCCGGGGCAAAGACCCGTCCCACCCCACCGTCAGGGTCACTGTTGTTGAGATTAGTTTCGAGTTGAATTTGAATCTCACCGGCTGCGGTTGGTGGGATTCGAACCCCTGTTTTTCAACCCCCCACCACCTCCCCGGAGCATTGGCCCGGGGCCTCTGGATTACTGGGTCCGGTCACCTTACCACTAAGCTAGCGTCACCCCCATTTCGGAGGGGCAGTTAAAAGTCGACCACATCGCTGTGTGGGGGGAGGGTTGGGGGTGTCTGGAGTCACATGTAGGCCAGGCCGGGGTAAGGACGGCAGATTTCTGCCTTCCCTAAAGGTGGGGACATGAGTGAACCAGATGGGGTTTTTTTTTATGACGATCGATGACAATTGTCACGGTCCCCGTGACTGAAACTGGCTTCCTAATTCCTAATTCCAGATTTTATTAAATTGAATTGAAATTCCACCAGCTGCCGCCGCTGGTGGGATTTGAACCCATGGCATCCCACCACCAACCACCTCCGCCCCCGCCCCCAACCCCCCACCCCCACAACCCCCACAAGAGCATTAGCCTGGGGCCTCTGCATTACTAGTCCAGTGACATCATCACTACGCCAGTGTCACCCCATTTCGGAGGTGGGGGGGGGGGGGCGCAGTTAAGAGTCAACCACATCTCTGTGTTGGGAGGTTTGGAGTCACGTGTAGGCCAGACCGGGTTAGGACGGCAAATTTCCCTTCATTAGTGAACCAGATGGGGTTTTTTTTTTAAACAACAATTGATGACAGCCGTCACGGTCCCCGTGACTGAAACTGGCTTCATGATCCCAAATTTGATTAAAAATGAATCAGTTGAGTTACTTCTATTAATTAATCATGAATTATTTCTATTTGTTAATGAATGAATTAGCGGAGGTGGGGGGAAGGATGGTGAGGGGGGGGGTGGGTGGTGCTACACGAAGCAGCGTTCCCAGGACATTAGCCCCCGGCTCTAGGTTACGCGTTCTGGCGGTAATTGCAGGCTACGCCGCTGACCCCCACCCCGTGGGCCCTCGCGCAGCTCTGTTTACGGGTTTCGCTGCGAGGCGCCCGTGGGAGGTTCCGCGGCACCGGGAGGTGGCGCCGCTCAAATGGGAGCCGTCGCCGTCACCATCGCCGTCACTCTGCCCCGCGCGTCGGCCGCTCCCCGGCGCCCACAGTTGCCCCGGGTGATAAAACGCCCGAGGCTCCTCCGGGGAGACCCGCGCTTCCGGCAACACAAAAGAAAATTTGGAGAAAGAAAAACAAATTAGCCGATTCGGAAAATCCCAGATGTTGGGAATCGTCTGACCATCCAGCAAAGTGTCCACCGGACGACGGGTGGAGCGAGGGTGGAGGCGGGGGGGTGGGGGGGGGGGGCGCGGGCGGTCATCAGGAATCGGAGGGAGGGAAGAGGCTGCTCTGCCGCTTAGTACGGCTCGCGGCTGACCTTCCGCCTCAACGCCCTCTGCCCCACCCCCGTGTCCCTTCGATTCCCGTGAAGCTACCCACCCCCTCGTTTAAAAGAAAAAGCCAGAAACGTTCGATCGATCGATCTCCAATGGACGACGGAGTGCCCACAGGTCATCGCTAAGCCCGATGACCCCGACGCCTGGCGACCCTGGGAGCGGTGGGATTTCCCCCCCACACCTCCGCCCCCCCCCCTCCCCCCCTCCCCGAATGCCACCTTCCCATAAAACCATAAGACGTAGGAGCAGAAATGAGGCCATTCGGCCCATCGAGTCTGCTCCGCCATTCAATCATGGCTGATAAGTTTCTCAACCCCATTCTCCCGCCTTCTCCCCGTAACCTTTGATCCCCTTACCAATCAAGAACCTATATATCTCGGTCTTAAATACACTCAATGACCTGGCCTCCACAGCCTTCTGTGGCAATGAATTCCATAGATTCACCACTCTCTGGCTAAAGAAGTTTCTCCTCATCTCTGTTCTAAAAGGTCTTCCCTTTACTCTGAGGCTGTGCCCTCGGGTCCTAGTCTCTCCTACTCATGGAAACATCTTCCCCATATCCACTCTATCCAGGCCTTTCAGTATTCTGTAAGTTTAAATCAGATCCCCCCTCATCCTTCTAAACGCCATCGAGTATAGACCCAGAGTCCTCAAACGTTCCTCATATGTTAAGCCTTTCATTCCTGGGATCGTTCTCGTGAACCTCCTCTGGACCCTCTCCAGGGCCAGCACATCCTTCCTGAGATACGGGGCCCAAAATTCCGCTCCTGGTGGCTTGTGCGACAGGAAGTGGGGGTGGGGGGGGGAGCGGTTACGGAGGAGGCTTACGAGGATGTTGCCGAGAACGGAGAACCTTAACGGTGATGAAAGGCTGGACGGGAACGTTTGGAACGGAAGGAAGCCGGTGCGGGGGGGTTGGGGGGGGGGGGATTTAATTGAGGCCTGTAATATATATTTTTAAAATTTATCTCATTCACGGGATGTGGGCGTCGTTGGGCCGGGCCCAGCGTTTGTTGCCCCCATCCCCCTAATTGCCCCCTCAAGAAGGTGGCGGGTGGTGGGTGAGCCGCCTCCTTGAGCTGCTGCAGTCCCCTGTGGTGTAGGTACACCCACCGTGCTGTTAGGGAGGGAGTTCCCAGGATTTTGACCCGGCGACAGTGAGGGAACGGCCGATATATTCCCAAGTGGGGATGGCGAGTGCGGCTCGGAGGGGAACTTCCAGGTGGTGGTGTTCCCCGTGCGTCTGCTGCCCTCGTCCTTCTAGACGGTAGCGGTCGTGGGTTCGGAAGGTGCTGTCGAAGGAGCCTCGGTGAGTTGCTGCGGTGCATCTTGTAGATGGTACACACACTGCTGCTACTGTGCATCGGTGGTGGAGGGAGTGAATGTTGGAGGTGGCGGAGGGAGTGAATGTTGGAGGTGGGGGATGGGTGTGGGTGCTGTGGTTAGGATTGACCTATTTCCCTTATTAGAGAGCTCAGTGACCAGGGACGTAGACAGAAAATAATCAGCCCCTTGGCAGCACAGAGCTTGAACACGGCTGAAAAGAGAGGCACCTTGTCGAAGCTTTTCACCTCGCACTCATCAGGACCAATACAAGAGTGCCAGATTTCAAAGGATCACAACCATTTGCACTACGGGAGAAAAGGGTGCTGATTGGCTGGCAGGTCGGCTCTGATTGGCTGAGGCGTCGCCGTGGATCCTGAGTGGGCTAATTTCTGCACTAAAAACCAATTTAAGACCATCAGTCGCGCTTGTGATGCGGCTGATTTATACCTGCCACAAAGCAGCAGACATTCCTATGTAAGGCCTCTCTCTCTCTCTGCAAACAAAAAGAATATGATCAGGCCTTGCACCTTTTTTGATTTACCCTGGGGGGTTGGGGAACCTATGCTGTCAGCTACAGACTACAGGCCAAAAGCTGGGAAGGCGGGATTAGACTCTTTATTGGCCGGAACAGACTCAATTGGCTGAATGGCCTCCTTCTGTCCCGTAAACATCTGTCCGTTCCTAATTGAGAGTTATTAAGTTCTGTTAATGAGCCACACAGAGCAGGGGATCCACACGGGCCAGCTTCCCGAACCATGCCCATCCCCCCCAACCCGCGGGTGGGGACTATTGATTGATTAAGTTCCTTGAGCACGTATAAAGAGGGACTGCTGGGACACTGGGTAGGTTGGCAGGGAGGACACAGAGAGATATGCGCTGCTGCGTCCTGTAAAGAAACCTACCGTCAAGAAAAAGGATGCGGGCCTAGATCCGTAACTCTCCAACCGCCCCACCCCTCCAACAGCCCCGGAACCAGCCAGTGGGGGTGGGGGGGGTGGGAGCAGCAAGGAGGAAAGGCTCGCGTTGAAGTAGCGCCTTTCACCGCCTCGGGACACCCCGAAGTGCCATGACGCATGGTCGGTGGGCTACGTGCCCCGGGGGGGGGGGTGGGGGGGGGGGGTGCGGTGTTGGAGGGGGCTGGGGGAGTGCGAGACTTCCTCCCCTGACCGGGGTCCGAGTCCCACCACCACCACCCACCACCCCGTGCAGGAACCGTTGACCGTTCCGATTGGCCGGCAGTACCGGCAGCGCCGCCAGCGCGCTAGTGGGCGCTGCCGGTTACTGCGGGCGGGGGAACGTCGGATCCTGGGTGGGGGGTGGGGTGGGGGGGGTGGCGGTGGCGTGTGTTTGATACAGCAGGCGGGTAAGCAGAGGAGGCTGGAGGGGGCAAAATCTTAGCGGGGACCTGCCCCCTTCCCCCTCGATCCACAAAGGGCAGCCCCATCCCGCCCCACTGCCCGCCAAAGACAGCACCCTCTCCCTCTCCCTCCCCCCCCCCCCCCCCCCGCTCCCCACGCTTTTCGAACAGAGTCACCTGCCAGTCCTGCCCCCCCCACCAAGCCGGATTACAGCGAGGGCAGCGTACACGGTCCACACGCCCAGCCTTTGCCCCGCCTGCTTTTGGGCGGCCGAGGGGACACAACACGGACGATGGATCGAGCGTCAGTCGCCATCGGGCGAGGAGAGTCCCAAACCTCTCCGCCCCTCGGTGTGCGAAGTGTTTCCTAACCTCACCGCTGAAAGGCCCGGCTCCCGCTCGTAGCCTCTGCCCCTTGGGCCTCGACTCCACCCCCCACCACCCCCCCCACCGACCAGTGGGAAACACTTTCCCTCTCTCTCGCTCTCTCTCTCTTTCTCCCTCTGTCTCGCTCTCTCTCTCTTTCTCCCTCTGTCTTGCTCTCTCTCTCTTTCTCCCTCTGTCTCGCTCTCTCTCTCTCTCCCTCTGTCTCACTCTCTCTCTCTTTCTCCCTGTCTCGCTCTCTCTCTCTCTCTCTCTCGCTCTTTCTCCCTCTCTCTCTCCCTCTCTTTCTCTCTCCCTCTGTCTCGCTTTCTCTCTCTTTCTCCCTCTGTCTCACTCTCTCTCTTCTCCTTCTGTCTCGCTCTCTCTCTTTCTCCTTCTGTCTCGCTCTCTCTCTTGCTCTCCTGCTGTCTCACTCCCCCCGCTCTCTCTCTCTCTCTCTCTATCTCTCTCTCTCGCTCTTTCTCCCTCTCTCTCTCTCTATCTCTCTCTTGTCTCTCTCTATCTCTCTCCCTCTCTCTCTCTGTCTCTGTCTCTCTCTCTATCTCTCTCTCCCTCTCTCTCTCTCTCTCTCCCTCTCTCTCTCTCTCTCTCTCTCTATCTCTCTCTCCCTCTCTCTCTCTCTGGTCTTTCTCCCTCTCTCTCTCTCTGTCTTTCTCCCTCTCTCTCTATCTCGCTCTCCCTCTTTCCCACCCCCTCTCTCTCGCTTGCTCGCTCTCGATCCACCCCATTCGTTTGATTGTGCTGTTCCAATGAGCCCGAACTCCTCTCAATCTCAGGGACCACAACCCTCTTGGGTGCCATCTCCTGGTCTGGTTGTCAATGCCGCTAAATGTACACCGCCCTCCCTCCCTCCCTCCCTCCTTCCCTCGCTCCCTCCGGGGCCGGCCTATCCTCCCTGAGGTGCGGTGCTTGGAGCCGCTCCCGGCGCGGCCCCAACCAGCGCTCTGGAAACCCCGGGCCATTCGGCCCACCCTGCCATCACTGGCCCTCGGAACAAGCGGCCCACCTGATGCCGTTTCCCCCCACCCCACTGCCGGTAACCCTGCGCTTTCTTCATCTTCAGATGGCACGTGAGCGGGTTGGGGGGTGCGGTGGACGGGGGCGGACTCTCGACCTTTCACCCTGGGCAACCCGGGGTGGGGGTCAAAAGCGGGGATGGGGATGCGGAGGTGGGAGGGATCGGAGGGGGGTGTCTAACCCTTTCTCGGCGCCGCTGTAAACCGCCCTTCCTTCCCCCGGCAGCTCCTGGGCTACGCGGAGAAGCCTCTGACGCTCCAGATGTTCATCGGGACGGCTGACGATCGCAACCTCCGACCCCACGCCTTCTACCAGGTCCACCGCATCACCGGCAAGATGGTGGCCACCTCCAGCCAGGAGGCCGTCGTCGGTACCACCAAAGTCCTGGAGGTGTCGCTACTGCCCGAGAACAACATGACGGCAAAGTAAAGTCTCCAATAGCCTCTCTCACCCCCGTGCCGTACCTGTCCTGGGAGTGTTTGATGGGGACAGTGTAGAGTGAGCTTTACTCTGTATCTAACCCCGTGCTGTACCTGTCCTGGGAGTGTTTGATGGGGACAGTGTGAGGGAGCTTTACTCAGTATCTAACCCCGTGCTGTACCTGTCCTGGGAGTGTTTGATGGGGACAGTGTAGAGTGAGCTTTACTCTGTATCTAACCCCATGCTGTACCTGTCCTGGGAGTGTTTGATGGGGACAGTGTAGAGGGAGCTTTACTCAGTATCTAACCCCGTGCTCTACCTGTCCTGAGAGTGTTTGATGGGGACAGTGTAGAGGGAGCTTTACTCTGTATCTAACCCGTGCTGTACCTGTCCTGGGAGTGTTTGATGGGGACAGTGTAGAGGGAGATTTACTCTGTATCTGACCCCGTGCTGTACCTGTCCTGAGAGTGTTTGATGGGGACAGTGTAGAGGGAGCTTTACTCTGTATCTAACCCCGAGCTGTCCCTGTCCTGGGAGTGTTTGATGGGGACAGTGTAGAGGGAGATTTACTCTGTATGTAACCCCGTGCTGTACCTGTCCTGGGAGTGTTTGATGGGGGAGGGTGTAGAGGGAACTTTACTCTGTATCTAACCCCGTGCTGTACCTGTCCTGGGAGTGTTTGATGGGGACAGTGTAGAGGGAGCTTTACTCTGTATCTAACCCCGTGCTGTACCTGTCCTGGGAGTGTTTGATGGGGACAGTGTAGAGGGAGCTTTACTTGTATCTAACCCCGTGCTGTGCCTGTCCTGGCAGTGTTTGATGGGGACAGTGTAGAGGGAGCTTTACTCTGTATCTAACCCCATGCTGTACCTGTCCTGGGAGTGTTTGATGGGGACAGTGTAGAGGGAGCTTTACTCTGTATCTAACTCCGTGCTGTACCTGTCCTGGGAATGTTTGATGGGGACAGTGTAGAGGGAGATTTACTCTGTATCTAACCCCGTGCTGTACCTGTCCTGGGAGTGTTTGATGGAGACAGTGTAGAGGGAGCTTTACTCTGTATCTAACCCCGTGCTGTACCTGTCCTAGGAGTGTTTGATGGGGGCGGGGTCTGTGTGTCACTCTCCCCCGTGAAATTCCCATGCTTTTCCCACAGCATCGACTGTGCCGGAATATTGAAGCTTCGGAACTCCGACATCGAGTTGCGGAAAGGTGAAACAGACATCGGGAGGAAGAAACACTAGAGTGAAGCTGGTCTTCCGAGTTCACATCCCTCAGCCCAACGGCAAGGTGGCCTCACTGCAGACCTCGTCCGTCCCATCGAGTGCTGTAAGTGTTGTCGCCCCCCTTCCCGGGCCGGCATTGACCTCACCCACGCCCACCACGCCCCCTGGATCGCAGCCCATAGACAGAGAGTCAGGAGGGCCTTATTTTCTCAGCCTGGCTCTGGTTCTGACCCCCTGGCCCTGAGGTTGAAAGGTCACGTTTCAGACTCCGTGCCTCACGGAGAGAAGCCCTGTGCATAAAATAACATCCGTGCCACACAAGTGTCAGGCAATGACCATCTCCAACAAGAGAGAATCGAACCATCGCCTCCTTGACGTTCAACGGGCATTACCATCACTGATTCCCCCACTATCAACATCCTGGGGGTGGGACCATTGACCAGAAACTGAACCAGACCAGCCATATAAATACTGTGGGCTACAAGAGCAGGTCAGAGGCTGGAATCCTGCGGAGAGTCACTCACCTCCTGACTCCCCCCAAAGCCTGTCCACCATCTACAAGGCACAAGTCAGGTGTGTGATGGGACACTCCCCCCCACTTGCCTGGATGAGTGCGGCTCCCACAACACTCGAGAAGCTCGACACACCGTCCAGGATAAAGCAGCCCCCGCTCGATCGGCACCCCATCCACCAACATTCACTCCCTCCACCACCGACGCACAGCGGCAGCAGTGTGTGTACCATCTACAAGATGCACCGCAGCAACTCACCCAGGCTCCTTCGACAGCACCTTCCAAACCCCACGACCGCTACCGTCTAGAAGGACGAGGGCAGCAGACGCACGGGGAACACCCCCACCTGGAAGTTCCCCTCCTAAGCCGCACTCGCCATCCCGACTTGGGAATATATCGGCCGTTCCTTCCCTGTCGCCGGGTCAAAATCCTGGGAACTCCCTCCCTAACAGCGCGGTGGGTGTACCTACACCTCAGGGGCTGCAGCGGCTCAAGGAGGCGGCTCACCCACCACCGCCACCTTCTCCAGGGGGCAATTAGGGACGGGTAATAAATGCCGGGCCCAGCCAGCGACGCCCACATCCCTGTGCAAGAATAGAAACAAGATTTGGCCCGCCATGCTTTGGAAAAGCTACCCAGTTGCTCTCACTGCCCTCCCACTCCTTCCCCTCGTCCCTCCAATTCTCTTTTCTATTAATCCAGCACAACGCCCCTCGCCACCTCACCCCTCACCGGCCCCCTCCCGAGAGCCAGCACCATACCCGCTTCCACCGCCCGCTCAGGCAGCGCTTTCCACAGCGTCGCTCCCTCACTCCGAGGGGCCGGGCACTGAGGGAGTGCCGCACTGCCACGAGGCGCCATCCTCCTGACAAGACATTACCCCCACCACCCCCCCCCCCCCCCCCCCCCCCCCACCCCACCCCCACTCCAAAAACTCAGGCGGCCATTTCGAAGAGCGAGCCGGTTGACTGTTGCCCCGATATCGACCCCTCAGTCGGCTCCCGCGCGGCGAATGGAGCGGCCTGGGCATTAACCTGCCGGCAGCAGCTCGTGGGAACTTGCTGTGCGCAAATCGGCCGCCGCCCCTTCCCCACCAGAGCGCGGCGGCGACTGGTGCCTCAGGAAGCGCTCTGAACCGTGCTGTGGGCGTGCGAGGCGCTATGTCAATGCAGGCCTGTCTTTCCTTCTCGCGTCATCTCTGCCTCTTAAGCCAATTGCCTTCGACCTGCATTCACTGCCCCCCCCCGCCACCCCCCCCGCCCAAATCCTGCCCCTCCTCCCTCCCCCCGACGATCACTGCCACTGTGAACACTTCCCCCCTCCTCCCCACCCCCTCATTCAGCCGCCGGAAACGCTCCCGACGCCTCTATTCGATTCCCCCTTCGACCGTCCCCACTTCAAGGAGGTCAGCCCCAGTATCTCCCGTCCCTCCACCCGACTGAAGTCGCTCGTCCCCGGGAACCTCCTCCGCAGCCCCTCGGAGACCCTCCTCCGCCTCCCCCCCTCCCCCCACCACGACCGCCAGAGGCCCCTTCCAGCAGGTCGTGCGGTGGAGGAAGGCCCTCAAGACTCCGGCCAGACGTCCAACGGACTCCGCTCACCTCGCTGCCAACCTGTGCCCCTCTCGGTCCGGATCCTTCCGCCAACGGGAACGTTTTCCCCTCCCCCCCCCCCCCTCCACCCCCGGCCTCCTCTGTCCAGGGCCCCTCACCTCCCCTTGGGCGCCTCGGCCAAAGCTCCCCTCCCGTCTCGCGTCTCCCCGCGTTAACCTGCGCTTGCCACCTGTCTGCCCACTTGACCGGGATTTGTCCCTGAGCTCCCGAAGCTGGTCCCCGTTCCCCCCCAACCCCACCGCCGACCGGGATTTGTCCCTGAGCTCCCGAAGCTGGTCCCCGTTCCCCCCACCCCACCCCGAAGCCCACCGTGTTAAGTGTGTGTGCCTGCCTCACTCTCTCTTCTCTCTCTGGCCTTCCTCCCACAGCCCAGCGCTCTGCCCACGAGCTGCCTCAGGTGGAGAGTTTACAGCGTCACCCTCGTGCCCGGTCACTGGGGGAGAGGAGCTGCTTCTCACCGGCTGCAATTTCCTTCCGGAGTCCAAGGTCATTTTCATCGAGAAAGGTCCAGGTAACGGCCGCGGGTCACCCTGCCCTCCCTCCCCTCCCTCTCTCCCCTCCCCCCGGGGGGCCCGGCTCCACCTCGCCTGGGGCCTCGGGGGCAGTGGGACCCTTCCTCCTGCTCCTCCTCCTCCCACACACTCGCCCTGGTCCCATCAGCTTCCCAGTCCTCTGTCCCCCCCCACCACACCCAGCCTTCCCTCAGCCTCCCGTTCCCTCTGCCTGCCATCCCTCAGGACTCTGCTCCTTCCCTCTCTCCTCCCTCCCGCCTCCCCTCCCTCACTCTCCCCTCCTCTCTCAACCTCTCCTTTGCCTCCCTTCCATCGGCATGGCCTTCCTCAGTCCCCCCTCCCTCACGCTCCCTTCCCTCAATCCCCTCCTCCCTCACTCACCCCCTCAGCGCTCCCCCTCCCTCCCTCAATCCCCTCCTACCTCAATCCCCTCCTCCCTCAGCCCCATCCTCCCTCACTCACCCCCCTCAGCATCCCCCTCCCTCACTCACACTCCCCTCCCTCAATCCCCTCCTACCTCAATCCCCTCCTCCCTCAGCCCCATCCTCCCTCACTCACCCCCTCAGCATCCCCCTCCCTCAGCCTCCTGTCCCTCAGCCTCCCCCTCACTCCACCCCTCCCCTCAGCCACCCCTCCTCACTCCACCCCCTCCCACAGCATCCCCCCTCCCTCACTCTCCGTCACCCCACCCTCCCTCACTCCACCCTCCCTCAGCCCTCCCCCTCCCTCACCCTCCCCTCCATCCCTCACTCCACCCTCCCTCACTCCACCCTCCCTCACTCCACCCTCCCTCACTCCACCCTCCCTCACTCCACCCTCCCCTCCCTCACTCCACCCTCCCTCAGCCTCCCCCCTCCCTCAGCCTCCCCCCCTCCCTCACTCCACCCTCCCCTCCCTCATTCCACCCTCCCTCAGCCTCCCCCCCTCCCCCACTCTCAGTATGTAGAAGCCAAGACTAGTCATTCCTGTTAACATTGCCAATGTACAGTCCTGGTTCGCACTCAGTTTTAAAAAATTAGTTTGTGGGCGTGGCTGGCCGGGCCCAGTATTTGTTACCCATCCCTAATTGCCCCCCTTGAGAAGGTGGTGGTAGGTGAGCTGCCTTCTTGAGCCGCTGCAGTCCCCTGTGGTGTAGGTACACCCACCATGCTGTTAGGAGGGAGTTCCCAGGATTTTGACCCAGCGACAGGGAAGGAACGGCCAATATATTCCCAAGTCGGGATGGCGAGTGCGGCTAGGAGGGGAACTTCCAGGTGGGGGTGTTCCCCGTGTGTCTGCTGCCCTCGTCCTTCTAGACGGTAGCGGTGGTGGGTTTGGAAGGTGCTGTCGAAGGAGCCTTGGTGAGTTGCTGCAGTGCATCTTGTAGATGGTACACACACTGCTGCTACTGTGCGTCGGTGGTGGAGGGAGTGAATGTTGGTGGATGGGGGTGTCCGATCGAGCGGGGGCTTGCTTTGTCCTGGATGGTGTCGAGCTGCTCGAGTGTTGTGGGAGCCGCACTCGTCCAGGCAAGTGGGGGGAGAGTCCCATCGCACTCCTGACTTGTGCCTTGTAGATGGTGGACAGGCTTTGGGGGGAGTCAGGAGGTGAGTGACTCTCCGCAGGATTCCCAGCCTCTGACCTGCTCTTGTAGCCGCAGTATTTAATTGGCTGGTCCGGTTCAGTTTCTGGTCAATGGTAACCCCCAGGATGTTGATAGTGGGGGATTCAGCGTTGGTAATGTCCATTGAACATCAAGGAGGCCGATGGTTAGATTCTCTCTTGTTGGAGATGGTCATTGCCTGACACTTGTGCAGCACAAATGTTACTTGCCATTTGTCAGCCCCAAGCCTGGATATTGTCCAGGTCTTGCCGCATTTTGGACATGGACCAGGACTATTCACAAGGACAGTCATCAGACACCACGTAACGAAATGAGGACAGGCTGGGTCAAGGAGGCCGGTTATGAGGGGTGTCTCACAGGAGGAGAGCGAGGTCGAGAGAGACGGAGAGGTTTAGGGAGGGGGGAGTTCCAGAGCTGGGGGCCCCCAGGCAGCTGAAGGCACGGCCGCCAATGGTGGAGCGATTCAGATCGGTGGGGGAGGGGGCGGTCGAGGGGCCGGAATTGGAGGAGCGCAGGGAAATCGGAAGGCCGTGGGGGCTGGAGGAGATTCCGGAGATAGGGAGGGGAGGGGAGGGGAATGCGGGGGAGTGGGGTGCAGTACGTGAGGCCACGGAGGGATTTTTAAACAAGGGTGAGGGTTTTTAAAATCGAGGTGTTGCCGGACTGGGAGGCGGCGTAGGTCAGCAAGCACAGGGTGGGGGGGGGGGAGGGGAGCGGGGGAGGGCGGCGAGACCGGTGGGGAGGGACTGGTGTGGGGAGCGGTTTGGGGGAAGAGACGGCACAGGGAACGCACTGCTCCAGCGTCGCTCAGCTCCCTCTTTCTTTCCTACTCACAGAAGGACGGCCGCAGTGGGAGGTGGAGGCTAAGGTCAACAGGGCGAAGAGCACAGAGGTGAGAGGCAGAGCAGCACGTCCGCCAGGGCCTGGGCACGGTGGGGGGGCGCCTCCTCCGCAGAGCCAGGCAGCGCACACGCCGAGGTCGGACACGGCACGAGGCGGCAAGACGCCAGCTTACCAGGCCGGGCTCCCAGCAACCCCCACCCACTCGCCGTGTGAGAATACAGCCCTCATTGGCGGGTTGCCCGAGGCTGTGTTTGACCACAGAATGGGGAAGCCCAGCGTTCGAACACATCCCCCAACCCGCAAAATTCCAGCCTGTAACTCCCTCCCGGATGTCTGTTATTCTATATATAACCACCCCGAACCCCTCGATTAGATTCCAGCCTGTAACTCCCTCCGGATATCTGTTTATTCTATATATAAACCACCCCGAACCCCTCGATTAGATTCCAGCCTGTAACTCACTCCCGGGGTATCTGTAATTCTATATATAAACCATTCCGAACCCCTCGATTAGATTCCAGCCTGTAACTCACTCCCGGGTATCTGTTATTCTATATATAAACCACCTGAACCCCTCGATTAGATTCCAGTCTGTAACTCACTCCCGTGTATCTGTTATTCTATATATAAACCACCCGAATCCCTCGATTAGATTCCAGTCTGTAACTCACTCCCGTGTATCTGTTATTCTATATATAAACCACCCCGAATCCCTCGATTAGATTCCAGTCTGTAACTCACTCCCGTGTATCTGTTATTCTATATATAAACCACCTGAACCCCTCGATTAGATTCCAGTCTGTAACTCACTCCGTGTATCTGTAATTCTATATATAAACCACCCGAACCGCTCGATTAGATTCCAGCCTGTAACTCACTCCCGGGTATCTGTTATTCTATATATAAACCACCCGAAACTCTCGATTAGATTCCAGTCTGTAACTCACTCCAGAGTATCTGTTATTCTATATATAAACCATCCGAATCCCTCAATTAGGTTCCAGCCTATAACTCACTCCCGGGTATCTGTTATTCTATATATAAACCACCCGAACCCCTCGATTAGATTCCAGTCTGTAACTCACTCCCGGGTATCTGTTATTCTATATATAAACCACCCGAACCCCTCGATTAAATTCCAGCCTGTAACTCACTCCTGGGTATCTGTTATTCTACATATAAACCACCTGAACCCCTCAATTACATTCCAGTCTGTAACTCATTCCCGGGTATATGTTACTCTATATATAAACCACCCGAACGCCTTGATTAGCTTCCAGTCTGTAACTCACTCCCGGGTATCTGTTATTCTATGTATAAACCACCCGAACCCCTCAATTAGATTCCAGTCTGTAACTCACACCCGGGCATCTGTTATTCTATATATAAACCACACAAAGCCCTCGATTAGATTCCGGCCTGTAACTCACTGCTGGGCATCTGTTATTCTATATATAAACCACCCGAACCCCTCGATTAGATTCCAGCCTGTAACTCACTCCCGGGTATCTATTATTCCATATATAAACCACCCGAACCCCTCGATTAGATTCCAGCCTGTAACTCACTCCCAGATGTCTGTTATTCTATATATAAACCACCCAAACCCCTCGATTAGATTCCAGTCTGTAACTCACTCCCGGGTATCTGTTATTCTATATATAAACCACCCGAACTCCTCGATTAGATTCCAGCCTGTAACTCACTCCCGGGTATCTGTTTTTCTATATATAAACCACCCGAACCCCTCGATTAGATTCCGGTCTCTCTCTCTCTATCTCTCCGTGTTCTTTGTGTGACCTCCCTCTGTTAGTGACCTCTCTCTCTTGCTTGCCTCGCTCTCCCCTTCCCTGTCTTGCAGTCTCTGATCCTGGCCGAGGTGCCCCCCTATCGCAACCAGAGCCTCACCAGCGCCGTCCCGGTGCTCTTCCTGGTCTGCAATGGGAAGAGGAAGAGAGTCCTTGCCAGTCCTTCCAGTACCTGCCCGGTGAGTGCCACGCTCTTCTCCCAATTGCGGGTCACGCGGTACTGGGTCTACGTCACCTTGACGCCTTCTCCACTGGCAGGTCGCCCACCGTCGGACTGAGTGCGGCTAATCCTTCACCCGCACAGACACAGCAAGGCCAGAGCGACAGTCGACTGGGAACGACCAGGTCATCTGTTCATTTCAGTCAGTTCCCTTTGGATGTGGGCGTCACTGGGCCGGGCCCAGCATTTATTGCCCCATCCCTCTAATTGCCCCTTAAAATGGTGGTGGGTGAGCCACCTTCTTGAGCCGCTGCAGCCCCTGTGGTGTAGGTACACCCACCGTGCTGTTAGAGAGGGACTTCCCGGGATTTTCACCTGGCAACTGTGAAGGAAACGGCCAATATATTTCCAAGTCAGGATGGTGAGTGGCTCTAAGGGGAACTTCCAGGGGATGTTCCCCGTGCGTCTGCTGCCCTCGTCCTTCTAGACGGTAGCGGTCGTGGGTTTGGAAGGTGCTGTCGAAGGAGCCTCTGAGTTGCTGCGGTGCATCTTGTAGATGGTACACACATCGCTGCCCGCTGTGCGTCGGTGGTGGCGGAGGGAGTGAATGTTGAAGGTGGTGGAGGAGGGAGTGAATGTTGAAGGTGGTGGAGGAGGGAGTGAATGTTGAAGGTGGTGGAGGAGGGAGTGAATGTTGAAGGTGGTGGAGGAGGGAGTGAATGTTGAAGGTGGTGGAGGAGGGAGTGAATGTTGAAGGTGGCGGAGGGAGTGAATGTTGAAGGTGGCGGAGGGAGTGAATGTTGAAGGTGGCGGAGGGAGTGAATGTTGAAGGTGGCGGAGGGAGTGAGTATTGAATGTGATTGAGGGAGTGAATGTTGAAGGTGGCGGAGGGAGTGAATGTTGAAGGTGGCGGAGGGAGTGAATGTTGAAGGTGATGGAGGGAGTGAATGTTGAAGGTGATGGAGGGACTGAATGTTGAAGGTGATGGAGGGAGTGAATGTTGAAGGTGATGGAGGGAGTGAATGTTGAAGGTGGCGGAGGGAGTGATTCTTGATTCTTGAAGGTGGTGGATTCTGTTGCCTGAGAGGCAAATATTGGCCTCCATAGTGGCTGTGGTATCATTAACGTCGCACTGAGGGGCAGATGTTCCCATCGGTTAATGTCGCATCCAAAATACATCAAGTCCAACAGCGTGGTGCTCCCTTAGTACTGATCCTCTGACAGTGCGGCACGCCTCAGTACTAATCCTCTGACAGTGCGGCACGCCCTCAGTACTGATCCTCTGACAGTGCGGCACGCCCCTCAGTACTAATCCTCTGACAGTGCGGCACGCCCTCAGTTACTGATCCTCTGACAGTGCGGGCACGCCCTCTAGTACTAATCCTCTGACAGTGCGGCACGCCCTCAGTACTAATCCTCTGACAGTGCGGCACGCCCTCAGTACTAATCCTCTGACAGTGCGGCACCGCCCTCGGTACTGATCCTGTGACAGTGCGGCAGGCCCTCGGTACTGATCCTCTGACAGTGCGGCAGGCCCTCAGTACTAATCCTCTGACAGTGCGGCACGCCCTCAGTACTGATCCTCTGACAGTGCGGCACGCCCTCAGTACTAATCCTCTGACAGTGCGGCACGCCCTCAGTGACTAATCCTCTGACAGTGCGGCACGCCCTCAGTACTAATCCTCTGACAGTGCGGCATGCCCTCGGTACTGATCCTGTGACAGTGCGGCAGGCCCTCGGTACTGATCCTCTGACAGTGCGGCACGCCCTCGGTACTGATCCTCTGACAGTGCGGCACGCCCTTGGTACTGATCCTCTGACAGTGCGGCACGCCCTCGGTTCTGACCCTCTGACAGGGCAGCACTCCATCAGGACTGACCCTCTGACAATGCAGCACCCCCCTCAGCACTGACCCTCTGATAGTGCGGCACTCCCTCAGTACTGAACCTCTGACAGTGCAGCACTCCCTCAGCACTGACCCTCTGACAATGCAGCACTCCCTCAGTACTGAACCTCTGACAATGCGGCACTCCCTCAGCACTGACCCTCTGACAGTGCAGCACCCCCTCAGTACTGACCCTCCGACACTTCGGCACGCCCTCAGTACTGACCCTCCGACAGTGCGGCACTCCCTCAGTACTGATCCTCTGACACTGCGGCACGCCCTCAGTACTGATCCTCCGACAGTGTGGCACTACCTCAGCGCTGACCCTGCGACAGTGCGCCACTCCCCTCAGCACTGACCCTGCGACTGTGCGGCTCTCCGACAGTGCGGCACTCCCTCAGTACTGACCCTCCGACAGTGAAGCACTCCCTCAGTGCTGATCCTCTGACAGTGTGGCACGCCTCAGTGCTGATCCTTTGACAGTGCGGCACTCTCTCAGTACTGATCCTTTGACAGTGCGGCACTCCCTCAACGCTGACCCTCCGACAGTGCGGCACTACCTCAGCGCTGACCCTCCGACGTTGCGACACTCCCTCAGTACTGATCCTCTGACAGTGCAGCACTCCCTCGGTTCTGACCCTCTGACAGGGCAGCACTCCATCAGGACTGACCCTCTGACAGGGCAGCACCCCCTCAGCACTGACCCTCTGACAGTGCGGCACTCCCTCAGCACTGACCTTCTGACAGTGCAGCACTCCTCAGTACTAAACCTCTGACAGTGCAGCACTCCCTCAGCACTGACCCTCTGACAATGCAGCACTCCCTCAGTACTGAACCTCTGACAATGCGGCACTCCCTCAGCACTGACCCTCTGACAGTGCAGCACCCCCCCTCAGTACTGACCCTCCGACACTTCGGCACGCCCTCAGTACTGACCCTCCCGACAGTGCGGCACTCCCTCAGTACTGATCCTCTGACAGTGCAGCGCTCCCTCAGCGATAGTACGACGCACGTAGGCACATCAAGCGGACTGAAGATCAGGCGGCGGCCGGGGTTGAGGGCGATGTGGGGGGGGAGGGGTGTGTGGAGGGGGAGGGGTGAGGGAGAAGGGGCAGGGCGAGGGGAGAAGGGGGAGGGAGAAGAGGCGGGGGGAGGGAGAGGGGGCGGGGTGAGGGAGAGGGGGCGGGGCGA